>JANAVB010010997.1:5399324-5433980 GCA_029216955.1 Iris pallida
CTTTCCTAGAATTAAGGCTTTAATCTTGATAAAATGTTCAATTTTTCTTTTGCTCTATTTAGATGTAAATCTTATATCATAAGTTAGAATTGCCTATTTTAAATTCTATTTTGCTGTAAGGAATTGGTTTATAATTTCTAATTCTGTTATTTATATACGAATCTCGAGTTAGATTTGATTCAAAGTTTTCTCTCAGCCATTTGAAATACGTATGAAATAAAGATTATGATGTTCTCACTCCCTTGTCTTCAGTTATTTCCTTCCTGACCAATCTTTTACTTTAAGGATTAAGACTTATAGGCAGATGGTTACGCTTTCTATCATAGTCAACTAGTTTAAACCTCTAGCAGCTCCTTGAAGTTCTTAGGAATATAGTTGGAATAATTTTAATGATTGAGATGGTAAGACAACAGCGCACTGTCGCCAATTACTTGAGAATGGAGGGTGTGGATTCACTGCAACCAGTAGCACACTGGCGAGACACGACCCATAGAGTTGAAATTATTTCAAGGAATCGTAGGTTATGGAACATTGCTAAAACTATATCTTCGTTGACCTCTTAGACCTTGTGTCAATATAAGGTAGAGTATCTGATGGCGTATCACATTTGAGTCAGGGAACCAAGGGTTTACCACAGCTAGAGTATACAGGCGAGGCATAATTCTCGGTAAAATGACTTCAGACGTGATTACAAGTTTAGGATACTATATAGGATAGGAAAATGTCATGTGTGTCCCATAAGATCCAAAGCCAATACTAGTGAAAGTTATGTAAGTTGGGTGACATGTCTCCCAACCTAGCATTCCGTGGTCCTTGTGATCTATTGACGAGGTAATTGACTGACACTAATAGGTTTACCTAGAATATAGAATTTAGAGGTCCATAATCCATTAGTCGACCAAGGCCTTATGGATAAGAAGATAGTAGGAAGAATGTATAAGCAAGAACACCAGGTAAGGTTTTGATTCTCACAAAACTTGAACCACTTGTGCCTCCTTTTCAAAAATCTCGCATACTTGTATTTTGACTATCTTGACCAATGCTGCTATGACAGCCTAGTTTTGCAAGCTTGCTCTTTTATCGAGCTTGATTCAAAATATATGTTATTGGGGACATCCACTAACACATTGTCTAATCAGAATCGCTGTATTACGGTCTGATCAACCGTAGTGCACTCGGTTCGCTCTTCCTCTGATTAACCTACATGGATTGAGATATAGATGTCTCTAGGAACTCATCCGCGACTGCATTGACAATTTCTATTGAATTATACATTCGCCTTTGAATCACGTAATTGTATTCAGTGACATCTTTCTTGAACTCTTTATTGTTTTTGTCTTTCACTGATTTAGAAAGACGAAAGCTCGTAATTGGTAGATAGATACCGAGTATCCCCATGGCTATGATAGTTGTATATACAAGTGTAGCTACCATCGGCCAGCCATGTGATTAGAACCTTGCCTTGAGTTACTCGTTCTCCTCTCGACCCTCAAACAACTATTGGGATCTTCTAGCCATCTGAATTTGAGAATGATTAGGGTCTTGCCCTTAGTCAAAATGCCAACCTAGGAGACTACCTATTCTCAAGAAACCAAATGTTATGAGTCTCTAATTATTTGCTTGAAGTTGGCTTTAACTAGCAACCCTTAAGCCTTAACCCAACATTTCCTCGACCAAAACCCACAGTTTAGACTTGAGATGAATAGACAAAGGTAAGGACAATCATTTACCATGACTATGGTAGACATCCATTCCGAGATTGGTTTCCAACAAATATTACCCTAGTTATGTAAATTTTATTATTAAGACCTAACTAGTATTGGAACACCACAGTCACTCGCTTAACCAATACCATAGCTTAAATACCCTATCATATTATGATCTACCAGTTATCAACAGTAATACATGATCACTACAGCCCATACCACTAGAACACTTATGATAATAGTCTGGCAGGCTTGACACAAATAGAAATTCATGACTCAGTTGTTAGAAATCTTTTTCATATGATGTGCCTTAGAGTTGGTTACCCCGTCGATGACTCTTGTATACTATGGACGAATAAATCATTCTATTTTATCAACCATGTGTCATTGTACACACTCGTTTTCCATTTATTGAGGAACGATCCTTGACCTGACTTATATCTGCTGTATTTCGTTACGCCGTGCCTTATTCTTTATTAACAAGAGTCGAGATACAATATTCGAACTTTAAAATTCTTCTAACCTCATTATTCCTAAAACTATGTCCTAGCTTCTAAGGTGACTAGACTGTAAGCCTTCTAAAATTTTAGGATATACGAGAATTACTGATTGATTAGAATAATTTTCTTTAGGATGATAATTAGTGCCCCATGGACTCCCACTTTTCATTTAGATCATTTTGTGTCCCCGGCCGTGTCATTAATATTCGGAGCACGAGACCAGCTGTTACCTCCCAACAAATTTCATATGTAAGATCTAGACGAGTCTACCTTAATCTAGTATATCATGTCCCACTCAAATTCATCCCCTTGTACTTTATTTTTGTGGTACGACTTTCAGGTCAAAAGGACTAGCTATAATCCTTATCATAATATCGGTATACTTTTCGATTTCCATTAGAGCCTCAACCTCGACTCAATTCATCCTACCCAATATATGGTTGTGATCTACCCGAAGCCCACTACGCATATGCCACTAGTGTGCCACCCAATTAAGGTCTCATGTGCTACTTAAACACAAAAGTCACTGAAGGCACATTTTGGGCTTTAGGAACCTAGCTAACCAACCTGACTGGCAATTAGCTCAACCACTTGGGTTGAAACCTATTCTAGGTTACCCTAACTAGTAGAAATAGTTTTATCATTGGGATCTTGTCCAGTCCATATAGATTGAAATCTAAGGTTCATCCAACCAACGATTGATGTCCAATTAAGGAACCCATTAAAACCAATAAAATCCATCCATACATACCACCATATTTGGACTATAAAACCAAACTATTTGAAATAGGTTCCTATACCTACTATGAAGTCTCCACCCCTTAGAGTGTGATGTCATTCGTAACCCTTATTCCATCTACCTGAAAATCGCGATACGATCTTGTATTGCATCTATATCCCTTGTTCATGTGTTTAAATGACCACGAAAATAATCACAATCTTGATTTTTCAAATTCCATTCTATTATGGAACCTTGTTTAGATTAACTCCGAAAATGGAATTTTTGTATTGCATGGATTGCAAGCCCCTCTAAGAAATGAAGGGTTTTTCGATTGAGCAGGTGACTAGACTAGAGTAGCCCATCCAGCAAATAAGTCAATGGTTCGTAAACTACCTTTCTATCGGCATCATTGGATACTCTCTACCGCTCTTGAAACTTCATATTAGCTCTCGATTATTCTTTCTTACATTCCTTTCATTCCTATTTCAGAGCAACGAATGGTCATGCTTATTAGAGTTTATCAATATTTCTTGGCTACTTGTGTAATTTGTTGCTTGTTAAATTTGGGTTGCTTGATAGATGGGAGAGGATTATAGATGCCATATGCATTAGATATCTGTTGGTAGGATTGTTAGCAACTAGTTAGAAGATTATAGCTTTTAGTTTTGAGGAGTAGTGTGACCAAAGGTGGGTAGAAGTCCTAGAGGTTATGTAGTTACAAAATGGCTTGGAGGAGGATATAGACTATTTTTGAGGAATTAAAATTTAAGGAGAATAAGGTTAAGGTAGACTTTCTTTTAAATTTTAAGAATAGTTAGGAATTAGAATTTCGAGGACAAAATTATTTTAAGGTGGGTAGATTTGTAGCTCCCCTTCCCGAAAATTTTAAAATATTTTTTATTATTTTGATTTAAATGGTGATTTTTAGAATGTTATAAATAATTATTTAGTTGATTATTACGGAGGATTTTAGTCTGGTTAAGATTGGGGTACAAGGTGACTAGAAATCGTGACACGGATGGTGCAGTGGCGTGCTTTGACTAGTGTATTAGCCATGCCAGGGAAGGCCGAGCCATAGTGATGCCCTAACTAGGAAAACCAGGCCAAGTTGCGACTTAACCACTATAGTTGTTTAATTATTATTTTAATTAATTTATTGACGTATAGAATACCGGGTTGGACCAACTAGCCCGAACTGAGCCCAAGCCCAGATAGTCATATAGTGCATCCCAAGACGTCCTTGTAGACATGCATTGGGTAGTAGTATTTTAATTTAGTAATCTAGTAGACGATTTTCACAAAGTGTGGTTATATATATATATATATATATATATATATATATATATATATATATATATATATATATATATATATATATATATATATATATATATATATATATATATAATGAGTCCTTGATATTAAATAATGTTTTATGGGCAATTTAGTAAATAATGTCCTTAACAAATAGGGTGGACTTAAAAAAAAAATATATATAATATATATATATATATATATATATATATATATATATTATATATATATATATATATATATATATATATATATATATATTTATAGTATATGAATATTAGGCCTATATATATAACAAAATAATTATATTTCATTTGTATAAATTTATTATATAAAAGTAAAAATCTATATGGTAAATATTGATTTTACTTAGAATGTTTCATTGTTGGTATTTGTATTTATGGCATAAATATATATATCTACCTAAAATTGTATTGATGGAATAATATATATAAAAATCATTATATATATATATATATATATATATATATATATATATATATATATATATATATATATTCCGCGGCCTGGCGAACAAACCGACGTTAAGGAGAATAACCAACCTGCGAAAAATCCACAAGATTGACATTCTCATCATTCTCGAACCCAAAATTTCCCCCAAAAGATTAAAATCCATCCAGCTGCAACTGGACCTTCCATTGGCCATAGCCGGCAGACACGATATTTGGATCCTCTGCACGACGTCAAATTAGGAGTCATCCAGGACTCCCGGCAGGCCCTCTCCTGTTGGTTCGAACACCCAAAGCTTCCGAACCGCACCATCCTCTCAGAGGTCCATGGCAGCTGCAATATCGCGGAGAGGAAACAACTATGGGACGACCTCCTAGACATCCATCTCCTCCACACCAACTCCCATTGGCTTTGCATAGGGGACTTCAACGCGATCACCTGTAGCGCAGAGAAAACCGGCCCCCCCCCCCCCCGCCTCGGCCATACTCGACTTCAACAACTTCATCTTCAATGCCCACTTAACCACTCTCCAATTCACTGGCAATGCATTCACCTGGTGCAACATACAGGATGGCGACCGTCGTCAATATTCCAGGCTGGACAGGGCCCTCACGAACGCCCTCTGGCACGGAATGGGGATCACCACCAATCTATCCCATCTCAACTCCACAGAATCAGACCATACTCCCCTGTTGGTGGAGATCAAAAACAAGACTAACTCATCCAAAAAGAACTTCCAATTCCTCGACTTCTGGACCGGGCATCCAAATTTTTTGGACATCGTTGCGGAAGCCTGGAACCACGAGGACTCCCCCAACCCCCTTGTTCGGGTGAGCAACAAGCTCAAAGCCACCCGGAAAGCCTTGTCCGTCTGGAGCAAGCTAGCCTACGGAGATATCTTTCAAGCCGTCCGCGTCGCCGAGGACGACGTCACCCGCGCCGAAGCCCTGGTCGTCACGGATCGCTCCTTAGCGGCTAGAAGAGCCCTCAACCTCACCAAGGCTATGCTTAAATTTAGGATCAAATTGGACACCGACTTCTGAAAGTAGAAAGCGAGGTTGAAATGGGACAGCGAGGGGGACAAAAACTCGTAGTACTTTCATGCCTGCGTTAACAGGCGCAGACAGAAGCTCTCAATTCACAGGACTACCGATGACAATGGGAACATCATCACCGACCATAAGAGCATCCACGAGGCAGCCACGGATTTCTATTCCAAACTTTTCTCCAAAGAAACGGTTCACAAAGATAGATCATTCCTTGACCAAATCTCCCTCCTCATCGACGACATCGACAACGCCCAGTTGAACCACCTTCCCTCAGTTCAGGAGGTTAAAGATGCAGTGTGGGCCCTAAACGAGCACAGTGCGCCAGGGCCAGACGGGTTTTCGGGGGTATTCTTCTGTTCATGCTGGGATATTGTCAAGTACGACATCACCGAAGCGGCGATCGCGTTCTTCGAAGGTGCCACATACCCTAAAGCTATTTCTAGCGCAACCTGATCCTAATCCCAAAAAGAGACAACCCGGAGTCCTTCCGTGACTTCTGACCTATCAGTCTTTACAACTTTACCAACAAGATCATATCCAAGGTCATCGCGACCAGAATGGCTGATATTCTTCCCAAGATCACTCGGAGGAGCAATACGGGTTTGTTCGTGGGAGAAACATCCAGGACAATATTATGCTAGCACAGGAGTTAACCACCTGCATGAAATTACCGGTGAGGGGAGGCAATATTGTCGTTAAAATCGACATGGAGAAAGCTTATGACAGACTAGATTGGCAATTCAAGATCTGGGTTTTCAGAGCTTTCGGATTCTCGAAAACATGGACCAATATCGTCTGGAGATCCATCAGTAACTCGTGGTTCTCCACGGTCATCAATGGCCACGCCGATAGATTTTTTTAAATCCACCGTGGGGTGAGACAAGGCGACCCACTATCCTCCACAGTCTTCATCATAGCTGCCGACGCTCTGAGTAGGAACCTTAACAATATGGTCAACATCCCTAACTTTTAACACTTATACTCCAGTGGCTGCCCAATCATCACCCATCTGGCCTTCGCCGACGCTCATCTTCTCTTCCGGGGACGAAGGCACAGTGGCGGTGATTCACAACACCCTGATGAGATACTCTCGATGCTCCGGCCAAAAAATCAACCATTCCAAGAGCATCATCTATGCCCACCACAACACCAATAGAGACCACGCCAACAACCTAACCAAATTAACTTCCTTCTCAGTTGCCAAGAACCCGTTCTACTATCTGGGTGTCCGTTAGTGTACGGGAAATCCAATGCCGGCATATTCGAGGACTTAATCACCAGAATCAGGAAGAAACTGGAAGGGTGGCACAATGCTACGTTATCCCAGGTGGTAAGATGATCCTCATCATTACGTGCTAACCTCCATCCCCATACATACTCTAGCGGCGTGCTCGCTACCCATTAAGGTTCTTTCTTCGATCGAACGGATCTTTTGTACTTTTTTTGGGGACATAGCAACGACAGGACAAACATTACTGAGCTAGCTGGGATCTATGGCTCACCTGACAGACGAGGGGGGATTGGGATTTACCAAACTCACCACATTGTGAAAGCATTCTCGATGAAACTGTGGTAGAAAATCCGCACGAGCAACACCTTATGGAGCAGGTTTTTGAAAGCCAGATACTTCAAACAAAATCCACCCTCTCTGGCCATTTACAATGCAGATCCTCAGCGGCTTGGCGCTGCATCCTTATCGGCCACGACCTCGCCGAGCCGACGATGCGACTTCGGCTGGAAGCAAGCGACTCAAACCCATTCCTTGAGCGTTGGGTTGGAGACAGCATGATCCCGAGTCTACGGAGACCCCGAGAGATTGTAGGATCAGAGACTTGTGGAACCCCTCTACCGACGACTGAACTGGGACCAGGTTCGCAGTGGTCCGGTAACGATGCCGAAGGCATTCGCGAAAGAGGGTTACGCATCAGTGACGAGGAGGATGCGTTGAGATGGTCCCTCGAGGCATCGGGGGCTTTTACGGTGAGGTCGACGAGATTAGCTATCCAGGGCGCCGGTCAGCTGTACCTCCCCATCGCACACTTTTGGCACTCCTGCATCCCCAAGAAGTGGTCCTTTCTCTTATGGAGAGTCATCAGAAAAAACTGTCGACAGACGACATCTTAACACCATCGGGTTTAGCTTAGCGTCTGCCTGTTTTCCTGCTGTTCCGAGCGTCAGACGGAAACAATCGACCACATCTTCCGCCAGGGGACGCTGCCAGACAGGACTTGGACAACCCTTAACCTGCTATTCAGCATCGAGAAGGGCGGTGGTCGCTTCCACGATCTTCTGGCTTCCTGGGACTCTGCCTTCCCACGGCCACCAGATCGTCACAGCGGCACTTACATGGGTCATATGGAAGAATCGTAACAAGGCGAGATTCGAAGGTCACCTATACTCGGCAGACCAGTTTCTGCAGAAAGTTGGCCGCCAATGCCGTAAGCGAAGTACCCTGTGCCCCCACAGTTCTAGAGCATTCTGGTCGGTGCTCCCCCCCTAGCCCATGGCTTTTGTTTTGTTTCTCTGCCCAACCCCTTTTTTGGGGTATACCTGTATAGGCTTTGACATTTTGCGCCTTGTATACGGTTTTGTCTACAGTTTTTAGCCGCCATTAAAAATGAGGGGGTTCTCAAAAACAAAAAAAACAAAAAAAAACAAAACAAACAAAACAAAAAACAATATATAATATATATATATATATATATATATATATATATATATATATTATATATAATATATATTTATGTACATATATATATATATATATATAGGAAAATTCTACAATACATCCGCTGGAAATGGATGTATCGATACATCCGAAATCTGGACCGTTGGATTTTAATCCAACGGTTCAGGTTTAATTCAGATAAAATAATACAGGAGACATCATTTAATGCTGATTAGACTTCTGACCTGTTGGTAACTTGCTTTAGCAGTCATTCTTCACTTTAATTTTTTCAATGAACCCCTAAATTAACTCATATTTACTCTCTCAAAAGTCCCCATCCAATTTAATCTGAACCTTTTTTTTTGGGTTACAGGCCATGGTAGTCGTGTGGTGCTGGTGGTGGTGGAAAGAGAAACGGAGATGAAGAAGAAAATAAGAAACATTCGGATCGCGTCGAACGTCGTCGAGCACCCCTAGAACAACGAGGAGTACCAGCTGCGCCGAGAAGAATCGGTCCGCTTCGCGTCGGACGTCGTCGAGGCCTCCTCGAACAAGGAGAAGTACCAGCGGCGCTGCTCTAATTTTACTGCCCATAGCCATTGTCTGAAATTTTATTTTTCATTAGAGTACCAGCTGCGCCGAGAAGAATCGTCCGCTTCGCGTCGGACGTCGTCGAGGCCTCCTCAAACAGGAGAAGTACCAGCGGCGTCGCTCTAATTTTACTGCCCATGCCATTGTCTGAAATTTTATTTTTCATTTAACAATTTAATATTTTGTTAATAAAGCTACATGTCATGGTGGTGGTGGTGAACTGAGGAAAACCTGCTTCTGAGGTCGGGCGGATTATTTTTTAACTTTTCTAAAGATAATATTTTCGAGGAGAATATTTTTTGGACAAAAAATGGCCATTCTCTTTGCTTTTAACACGGAGAATGGTACATTTAGGACGGAGAATGGTACATTTAGGACGGAGAATACGGCGAATGGCCATTCTCTTTGCTTTTAATATGGCGAATGGACGTGAATACGGCGAATGGACGGAGAATGCCATTCTCTTTGCTTTTAATATGGCAAATTGACGGTGAATACGGCCAATGGACTAGAATGGCCATTCTCTTCTTTGCTTTTAATATACGGCGAATGGACGAAGAATGGTACATTTAGGACGGAGAATGGACGGAGATACGCGAATGGCCATTCTCTTTGCTTTTATACGGCGAATGGACGTGAATACGCGAATGGACGGAGAATGGCCATTCACTTTGTTTTTAACACGGAGAATGGCCATTCTCTTTGCTTTTTAATAACGGCGAATGGACGGAGAATGGTACATTTAGGACGGAGAATGGTACATTAAGGAAGCCGACAAAAGCTCGTTCTCTCAATCTCTTCTTTGTGTAATTAAATCCAAGGAGGACACAATCCCTAATTTTAGTTATTGCTTAGCAATCTGCTTAGTTGTTGTAAATTGTGGTGGTTGCTTCTGTGGCACTTCATCTTTAATCTCATGTTTTCTATGAATATGTGTTCTGTTTGATTTTGATTTAGTAATCTTTCCCGTATTAGTTTTTTGTTTCATCTAACAATTTAATATTTGTTATAAATCTACAGGGCATGGTGTGCTGGAAGGAGAAACGGAGATGAAGAAGAAGAAGAAAGTTCCGGTTCGCGTGGACTTCGTCGAGTTCCTCAATCAAGTGAAATTAAACCTCTTATAGAGTTCCTTAATTGGAGTTGATCACGATAACCTTTTTAATTTTCAAACGATAGTAGAATCTTCCTCGAGCCCTCCTCAATCAAACGGCTAGTAAATCTTCCTCGAGCTCTCCTTAATCAAACGGCTAGTAGATTGTTTGCTAGTCTCGAAATTTATTTGTCTTTCCATCTTCCTCACTTTTTGTACTTCTCCTCTTGCTATATATACAATAGTTTTCTTGTTTCATAGTACTATTATTCATTCTGAAATACATAGAATAGTTTTCTGAAATACAAAGTTTTCTTGTTCTCAAGATGTCTACTCGTGTGGGGGAAAATGTAGATAAGACGTAGAAGATTGGATGCCAATCCAATGAAACCTTCATTCCTATTTGTTGCGCAAGATTGAACAACATCTGTCGACGATTTCAGCTGATGTTGCAAGATAAAATTGAACAAATGAAGTTATCTCGGCGTTTGGATAATTGAAGAATCTCAAGCTTTGAAGGAGGCATCTTCATCTAGAGCATTTAATAATGTGAAGGTGGTTTCCGTGAATCTTCTTACGAAGAGGAGGACGTGGAGCTGCAGTCTCGTAGTAACTTTGGACCGATATCTCGCATTGACGCTATAGAGAAGAAGAAACTGACTTTAGCAGTCCTTCTAAGAATGCGTCAAAATTTACAGCCGGTCACAGCCATCCAAAAATTTAATAAGGGGTTCAACCTCGAAGCCTAGCAATTGTACTAGTGTTTCTTCCGAGATATTACGACTATATTTTTGCAGATGATAGACCTGACGAGTAAGTAATATGAGTTTTGATTTAATTCCAACAGTTTTTTTCTCCTAATTTATTCGTTTCTTTTCTTAGAGAAATAATATCATCTTGCAACAAAACCTATGTGTCCTCGTGGGAGATGAAGACCTTAGCTCCTTTAACTAAATTACCAATGGGGCATGTATAATAGTATATTTCTTCTTAGATGCCATCTATGTTTCTTTTCATCCATCGCTGACATTTTTAATAATTTATTCAGATTGTAGGTATTGTATCTGCTCTTCTCACCGTGGAGGACGGAGAAGAACCTCCAATAAAGCTAATGTATAGTTTTTACCAATAAGGATGTCGGTGAGTGAGGAGTTTTTCTTCTTCAATGCATAGCATTAACAATTTTAATCGTTTGTTTGTCCTTCGTAATGTATTAATTGATTGTATGTAGAAAGCCACGTTACCTCCATCCGTCAAAAGCCTTATGATTATGGAAGAAGTTTAAATATTTTCAGGATTACATGGGATCTTTAAGCACTTGTAAAGAGGTATTAATTTATGTTTACTTATTAATCCTAATTTTCTGAAAATTTACTAATTTTTTTACCTAATTATCCTGATTCAGATATACATACCCATTCATGGGGGCGAACACTATACTCTGCAAGAGTTTGTTTTAAAAACAGGACTGTTGAAATTTGGGACTCACTTGCATCTAAAGATGATCTGATTCAAAGCAGAACAGTTTATAAAAGAAATAGTAAGCTCATATTTATCAATTTTTATGAATGGGTACAAGATACGCATTATACCAATACATATTGTTTTCTGGTAATTGTAGCTTTCAAATTTGGATTTCTTTCTCGAAGAAGAGATTTTGAAGCTGAGAGATGCTAGGTTCAGCTTTTTCTACTTTTGCAATAAAACGTCCTTCTTATGTTCCCCGCCAAGGCAATTTAGTTGATTATGGAATTTTTTTTAATTGCATTCATGAAGACCGATGTAGCCTGGACTAACCGTTCTATCGATGTAAGTAAAAAATAGTGTCGTCAAAACTTCAACTTTTTAGAGCAATATTTTGATGTTTGTTTGTTATATGCAGTTTGATGCGGAAAAGGAAAGACGCTAGTTGCTGATGGATTATAACTTCAAGCACAATGAAGAGCTAAAAGAAGTCCAATCTGGTTGAATATGGAAGACGATAATTTTTTTTCTTCTTCTTTATATTTAATGTATGGAAAGCCCTAATGTATTATGTCGTTGTTTTTGTTGAGTTGTAATGACATTTTTGCCAAACAGCTTCAATTCTTTTTAATTAAGCAGAAAGGAGTATTTTGTGCCCTTCCATCGAATGACATTTTTGCCCTTCTAATTAATTCAAAAACCACCCCCGAACCCTTTATTAAAAAAAAAAAAGGAAAAAGAAAACCGTTTCGGCCTCCTCTTCTTCCATACTCCACTCTGTACTCAAACCTAGATCATTCTCCTCCAAAATCTTCAAACCTTCCTCCCCCTTCGCAATATTCACACCATGTCGGCATCAGCGGTAGAATCATCACCGGCAGCATTACCAAATAGAAAAGATGCACCAGTTACAGAAAATCCAAAAGCGCAGACGAAGAACAACGGAAACCCATTCTAAGAAAGTTGCAAAAAAAAAAAAAGGAAAGTTGCTAACAAAAGAAGTGCAGAAGAAGTGCAAACAGAAGGTATAACTTGATTTTATGTTCGCAAATTCTGTATATTTTCAGGAAAATGACATTCTCCGTCAAAAAACGCATTTGAATGTTAAATTCTATTCGCCGTTTAATTTGGAACGGATAATGTCATTCTTCGTCTAACTTGAAACGAGAATGCGTTCCCAGTGTTAAAACCCATAAGATGACCATTCTCCACCTAATTTTTGGTTTTTTTTTTTTTGTTTTGCAGAAAGAAATCTGTCAGGAATAAGGATTCAAGACTTTTCCGTTCTACCTTCAAGCCAATGCTAAATCTTATGGAGGAGGTCAATCGAGCTGGCCGTTTACCTGAGCCAGTTATTGGTTCCTTGAAGATACCGGTTTCTAGAATTTTGTCGAGATTTTTCTACCAAAATAGAGTCCACGTCTCCGAAATGGCCAAGGTAACGGAAGGGCTTGAGAAATTAATTGCAAGTTACACAAAAGAAGATGGCGTCGGGTGCTTTGAATTGAGCACCACTGTTAAAATCGCGCCAAGCGTCCAAGGATATGGCAGTCATATTCGTCTACCGCTGAATGAAGAAGCGTTGATGATGTTTCTTACAGAAGATGATAAAGGAAAACAACAGCAGCCCACACCACCAGCATCATTGAGCCTGTGCAGGATTATTTCACAAGATTGCTGCTATACTAAGGGCAAACACTCAGAATCACGAATAAGGAAGTGAGAGACAAGTTCTTTGAATTGTTACGACGCTTCGTGGCGGAGATAACGCTGTTAATCCAGATGATTTGGCCAGCTAATAATCTTCCACTTGTTGCCAAACTGTATTCTTCACAAGTCTGGCGGTTCAAATTTGCCGTACAGATTCTTGGCCTTGGTAGACAGTGTGGACGTGATCAACAGTATATTCTGGCCAGGTTAATCCTGGCATATGTATGGATAGCTTAAAGGGAGTAGAAGCAAACTGAACAGGGTTTACTCAATGGCTTTCCACAAATTGGAAGGTTGCACAATATACTTCCTCTATTGGTTTGCAGAACATAGTAATTTGTGAAAGAAAGTTCGCCCCAATTCCTGATTACCCAAGATTTTTCACATGGAATGGGTACGATATCTCAAACTTCCTCAAGGCCGAATATCACAACAAAATGAGATCGAAGATGATATTGGAAGATCTGGTTATACTGTTGGAGAAGAAGAAGGGCACAAAGAAGAGGAGCCACCTATAGAAGAAGTTGAAAAAGAGGAGAGGAAGAACACCAAGAAGCAGGTGGGAATAATTTGATGAACACGGATGACACCGCATCATGAAATGGGCGCTGTGATGGACGACCAGCAAAGGAATTGGAGGATTTGAGAAGACATCATTCTGATTTCTTGCGCAGAATGAAGAACTGAAAGAAAAGTTGAAAGATGGAGGCATAAGGCGCAGTTACGTGCAGCCAACTTTGAGAATGCCATACTCAAAGAAAGCTGAAAGTGCTCCAGGCAGAGAAGAGCAACAACGTGCAGCAACGTTGTGATGGAGGGCTCTGTGCATGAACTGGAGGATTTGAGAAGACATCATTCTGATATTCTTGCGCAGAATGAAGAACTCAAAGAAAAGTTGAAAAAGCTCGAGGCACAAGAATCACACAACGTACAGTTCACGTTCTGATGGAGGGCTCTGTGCATGAACTGGAGGATTTGAGAAAGCAGAATTCTGTTCTTAAATCAATCTACATGCACAAGGTAAAATCTTTTCTATGTCAATTTCTGATTTGTAATCTTTCCCGGAGAATGACTATTCTCCGTGTACTATAAACACGTGAATAGTCATTCTCCGTGTTATTTGGAACGGATAATTGCTATTCCCTATCATGTCGATACTGGAAAGGTTATTCTCCGTGTAATTCCAAACGGAGATTCTATTCTCCGTATTATATATACGAGAATGTCATTCTCCGTGTTAGGTTCACATCATACATTTCATTGTTGTTTGTTTTTTTCAGTGCGAACAACCAAACAACTCAAGAAACAAATGAAAGGCTCGTTGAGGAGGAAAAGGGAGCTTCAAAATAAGTTGAATCATTTAAATTTGAAGCCAATGAAAAGGATTGCAAAATTAAAGATCTCGAAGCCATGGCTAAAGTACTTCAGAATGAGGAGTTATAAGCTGCTGCTGAACTGCTGCTCCAAGAGAAGTCAGAAGAAGAGAGGATCGGGGGGGAAAGAGGTTAATAAAAAAGCAATACAGTTGGAGAGGCTAATAAAAAGCGGAAGGTTAATGATGCTACGAAATCCCTAGAAGACGCCAAAATGGCTAAATTAAGAAGAACCACATCGTACTAAGGGAATGCGATGAACTCTTACTTTGGAAACATGCGGATGAAGAGCTGAAGAACAATACATCGACATCGTAATTCCCAGAAAGAATTCCCAAGTATGTATTCTGAACCCTTTTTTATTTCATTTTTTCTAGACTTTTTTCACAATTATGTAATGGAGAATCTATCTTTATTAATTTAATCTAAACTAAATAAATTTATGTGCAGTGATATGGTATACGAATTTTATCCGAAAAAGGGTGAAAATGAGTTTCAGTCCAGCTTCGGCAGTAGACATGCAAGACAACTCAACTATGACACATGGAGGCTGGCATACTGGACATAATAATAAGGAAGCTGAAAGAATTCAAGGCATAAAGGTGTGCCCCTTAGTTCGAAGAAGGTGCCATTGATCCAGAAAAAAAAAAGCCGGCGCTCCAATCCCATAAGTGGTCTGCATTCATGACGGCCCACACATTGGTAGAATTCACACAGAAAAATCCTATTATGTGTACACCGATGAAAAATGACAGAAAAAAATTACTCATGATATTGTGTATTATTTTTGGAAACAACAGACCGTCATTCAACGTGTCAATGAAGAAACACGCAAAACCGGGCGCCTGTGAAGACATCCAAAAAGTAGAAGACTTCGTCATGGGTTTGGAGGACATGAGTTGTATTCATCCCACTTTTTAATGCAACCATCAAACACTATACTCTGTTCACATTCAACTTTATCTCCTACGACTGGACCACTACAACTCCTTTGCAAACCACATACGATACGTGCAAGGTGGATGCAGAATTAACGAAGAAACCTAGAGCCTATCGTCAGGAGAAAAGTTGATATGATGAGGGAGATGCCCGACGAAGAAGGAGTATGAGAGCAAAGTGCTGAATTGTTCTCTAAATTGCCCACAACACGGGCACCCAACTGCTCTTGTACACAGCGTATTATATGAATAGGTTGACTCCTCCCTTCGAAATACCGGGAGGAAAAGACATGAAACTCACCAGAAGATTACAAAGATGAGGTTTGTCATGGGCTAAGGAGTTGCTTTCAAGCAAATATGTAAATCGATCCTAGCAATGACATGTAAAACAATAATATAATTATGATGCAATTGGGCAAGGAACTTCTGTCTTTGATAAGCTCTGCTTTTATAATATAATCATTTTTGAATTACATTTACATCGTCAAAACCACGAAAAGTTTGACTTTTACATATGAAACAACTCGAACTTATGCACCAAAAGGGCAGTGGGTTTCCTTAGCTCAGGAGTCTATCTCCTTCGCATGTTCCTTGTTGAAGAATGATGCTTTGTACGGTGCCTCCCTCCACAATTCCTTGAGCAGTGGTTCCTTTGCTCAGTGTTCCTTTGCACGAGGATGCACGATGAAGTGACTTGCCTCAAGGAGTCATCTACGGTTCCTATGCTCTGACCATGCACTCAATACCATCTACCACGCGGACACGAACTGAAAGACGACAAGAACACACTCCTTGACAGTTGAAGCTTTCAATTGGATTCCTTGAAGCAAACACTTCATCGTGCATCGTCAGAGGAGTTGTTCTCAAGGAATTCAATTGAAAGCTTCAACTGTCAAGGAGTGTTGTTCTCTGTCGTCTTTCAGTTCGTGTCCGCGTCGTATTCATCGTGCATCGTCAGAGCATAGAACCGTTGCATGACTCCTTGAGGCAAGTCACTTCATCGTGCATCCTCCGTGCAAAGGAACTCACTGAGGCAAAGGAACCCACTGCCCCAAGGAATTTTGTTTTGAGGCAGCACCTGCAAAGCCATCCTTCTTCAACAAGGAACATGTAGAAGAGATAGACTCCTGAGGCAAAGGAACCCCCTGTCTCAAGGAATTTTGTTAACTTGTGGCAGAGCACCGTGCAAATCCATCTTCCAAGGAACATGTAGAAGAGAGACTCCTGGCTGGCGATTCGACAGAGCGTGGAACGATAATAAACTCCAAACTCATGCACATCTCAGTCTTCTGAAGGACTTCACCACCGTGCATCGTCGGACCAATGGAACACGTTGAAGAGATGAACTCCTGGCGGCAAAGGAACACCGTGCATAGTCCGAGCCAATCAACGTGCGGGCGCTTCGTCAGAGCGTGGAATGGCAATAAATCCAAACCCAGGCACATGTCAGTCTTCTGAAGGACTTCACCACCAAAGCTTCTTCGAACGAGGAGATCGACAACCAAGAGGAAAGAGTCTTGCCAAGGCGGGGATCGGTAGAGTCCATCGCCACAAGAAAAGCTAAGTGAGATGAGAACAAACTCTCTCTACACTACTGGCATTTATAGGCATGGAACAACTCGGACTCATGCGCCAAAAAGGCAGCCACTTCGAATTCTGCCCCTGCTCAATTAAAGCTAAGTAAGACTGGAACAATTAATTTCCATCAATACCAATGCCATTAATACCAATGAATATACCCCTTCGAATTCTGCCAACTTTGATACCCCTTACTGTATCAAAGTTTTTTTCTTGATACAGTAGGGGGTATCAAAGTTTTGATACCCCCTATGTATGACATGTGGGCCCTTCCTGCTTTAAAAAATGTGTACAAATATATATATATACATAAATTTTAATAGGGCCCACAAAACTCTTTTCTAACAAAACTCTTTTCAAAGTTTTGATACCCCGATGTATGACATGTGGTCCCCTCTTGCTTTGTAAAACGTGTAAACATATATATACACATTATTTTTTGAGATGGCCCACATGTCATACATAGGTGCCTGTATCAAAGTTTTTTCCCTTTTAAATAGCACCCATAATTAACTTACAAAAAAAGTATAAATAAAACAAAATATTGTTATAGTCAAGATTTGAACCAATGACCTCTTGAATACAAGTCTAGCAGTGTAACCACGACACCACAATAGCATTCTCCGTGTTTTATTAAACGGAGAATAACATTCTCCGTTTTGAATTAAACGGAGAATAGCTTCACAGTGTTAAAAACAAATTAGAATGTTCATTCTCCGTTTTAAATTAAAACGGAGAATATCATTCTCCGTTTTAAATTAAAACGGAGAATGACATTTGCCACATAAGAATGACATTGTAAAACAACAATGTAATTATGATGTAATTGGGCAAGGAACTTCTGTCTTTGATAAGCTCTGCTTTTATAATATAATCATTTTTGAATTACATTTACATTGTCAAAACCGAAAAGTTTGACTTTTATTTACATATGAAACAACTCGAACTCATGCGCCAAAAGGGCAGTCATTTTTATAATAAGATCTCCCAAATTCTGCCATTTATTGGCAAAATTTAACAACTCGAGGAGTCATCCTACGGTTCGTATGCTCTGACGATGCACGATGAATACCATCTACCACGCGGACACGAACTGAAAGACGACAGAGAACAACACTCCTTGACAGTGGAAGCTTTCAATTGGACTCCTTAACATTCTCCGTTTTGAATTAAACGGAGAATAGCATTCAAAGTGTTAAAAACAAATTAGAATGTTCATTCTCCGTGTCATTTGAAACGGAGAATGTTATTCTCCGTTTTGAACTGCACGGAGAACATATTTTCTCCATTTTTGATGTACTACGTTTTGAAATTGGAATTTAATGTTCTCCATTTTTATCTAATTGTCTTCTCAAACTTTTGCATTGGAGAACATATTTTTTTATCTAGTTGTCTCGTGTGAATGACATCTTGCCACATAATAAAGACATTATCTTAAGTCAACGACGTTTCATTTTATTCCATTTGCTCATTTTCACTATTTCGCTTTCGTACTTTACAATTACGATAATCGTGACCCGTTTTTTTACAAAATCTACATATTCTAGCCTTCGGGATAGATTGACTTTCTGTAGGCTGGCTTGATTTCCCTTGAGAAGGCCTTCCTTTTGTTGCTACCGGATTTGGCTCTTTTAAAGCTTCATGCACTCCTTGAACTGCATCAGCTACCATTTGTTCTTCTTCGCCAATATCGGACACCATTTCTTTCAACTCCATCAGAACAGACGACATCAACTCCGTTCCCCTCTCTTGAACTTTGCTTGATTTTTTACAAAAGTATGTAAACAGATTAACTTGTTCATTAATAGCACCATACCTTCTGCTCTCAATAATGTCTGGGTGGATGAATCTTCTTTCTGAGCCAGGTCCGGAGAGATAACTCTCTTTGCAATCCTTGAGCCAACGAGATTTTATCAAGTTCTTTGGAATATCTCCAATTTGTAATCTCTTCATTGCTGCAAAAATATGCCTACAAGGAATCCCCTTGGTCTCCATCCACATGCATTCACATGTTATGATGTTGTCGGCCGGAAGAAATGTAACCTTACGGTTGACACTGTCTGGCGACAAATACTTTTGGACAGTACAAACTTCTGTCCCTCTTACGATGTGATGATGGGAACAATATATGCATCAGAACGTGTGATTTCCTTCCTTACATCTATAAACACCTTTTTAGTGTAAATTGCGGCAAATTTACCTTCTATTACGGCCATGCTAGTTTGATTCACAACTGGTGTTGAGAATTTATCATTGACATGCTTACCCATATGGCCGTAACGTAAGGCCGCCAAACCGTGGTCACAATTTTGAAGGGCCTTCCAAAGTGGCAGCTTCTCATTCAAAAACCTTTTCAGAAAAGCGTTCATAGATTCACATCTATTTGTTGCTGTAGAACCGCCAAAATAATTACCACGTAGGAATGTGTCCGCCCATCGCTCCCTCGTTCTGTACAATGCAGTGGTCCACTCATTGTTTTCTAAATTATAATCTGTTAGCATCTGCTGCCAACGGTTTTCAAATTCTTCGACTGAATAGTACCTGTTTAGAAAACATGGACATTAACTAAAGTTGTGATATTGTAACAACAACATACTTCAAAGTAAAGTAGCAAGTGTGCTATGTACCTTTTAATCAGAAGACTCAGTTTATTGTGAAAACCCTCTCGGTGTACATTTTTGGCAGCATTGTTAAGGATATGCCATGAGCACGTTCGATGAACTACGCTGGGCATTAAATCCTCAATTGCTTTATTCATGGATCTGCAACCATCCGTGAGAACTGTCAATGGTAATTTGCCATTCATACACTCTAGGAATTTTTGCAGAACCCAAGAATAAGTCTCCGCAGTCTCATTGTGGATCATTGCAAACCCACACAAGTCATCGCATGATTTTGTACCCACTAGAACCACCAACGGCATTTGACTTCTATTTGTTTTATATGTAGAATCGAATGCTAGTGAATCTCCAAATAGTTCGTAATCGAATCGACAAGAACCGTCAGCCCAAAAGAGATGGGTCAATCTGGAATCTTCGTCTACCTTGTAGTCGTAGAAGAATCTGGGTCACTATTCTCCTTTGATTGAAGAAATGTAAGTGTTGTCGAAGCATGAACATCATCGAGTGCTCTACTATCTCGAGCTAGAACGTTGTATAAATCCTTTCTCGTCCATCCAACATTATCCCAGCCACCTTTCCTCTCGACAAGTAAATTCCATATCTCTCCAGTCCCCATCCCTGATTGCTTCATAAGCTTAATTTCTTCCAACTCTGCGGGTGTTATATTACGATGGGATCTCAAGAACGCTGATTCATAATTACTCGCCAGGCTATGGTTGTGAAGTACATGAAATTTTTTGACGGACCACATCTTTGTTTTATGGGTGTACCCAATACGAAAAATTGCTTTACAACCAGTTTGCTTTCACTTCTTGGCTCACGAACCCTGTTTGGAGCTTCCTTGTATTTCTTGTGTCTGAATCCCGCATTCGAGCAACACCAACTACGGATCGTCACCATACCAGATTTGTTTTTCTTTACCTCGTTCTTTCTAATACTGAAACCATATGCTTTTGAATAAATTCGGTAGAATGTCCCTGCTTCTTCAATAGAGTTGAACTGTAGGCCAACAACATCTTCTTCTAAGAGCATAGTTGGATCTTTATTAATGTTGGCAGATTGTAATATTTTTTTCATTGTCGCTGCATCGAAATCCAATGGAGATTCATCGGCGTCCCTAAGAACAGAATAAAACAAAATAAACATGAGAAATATATGTAAAACTATAACGCATTTCTTAAATCTATTAGAAAGGGTGATGCGAAATAACATTTCGTTGTTTGAGTTGATGTCTTCATCTTGTTCTTTACTGTCTCCTAAGCTAACATCTTCCAAACTTTGCTCATCTTGCGGCAAATCATCTGACAGTCCTCTTGAATGGAGGATTTCTTCATCGACTAAATCTTCCCCACGACGATCACTTTCTCCATGTGACGTCGACATTGAAGAAAATAGTGTGTGTTAGAAACCAGCAGAAGAAACGAAGGACAAGAAACAATAGAAGAAGAAAGAGTAATGATATTATCGTACCTCCATATTGACCCTCTATATATAGCCCTCCCATCTGATGTGGCATGTTAAATAAATGAGCTTCTTAGCATTTCCTAAATTTAGTGTGTTAATATTAATGTTAAGGTTAATGTTAATATTATATTATTGTTAATGTTAACGATAATATTAATATTAATGTTAATGTTAATCTGGAATATTAACTTTAATGTTAATTTTTATTTTTAGTTTTATTTACAAAAAAATTTGCCACGTCAGCTGCCAGATCAACATGTCACGTCAGCTGCCACGTAAGGATGGACAGTTTGAAAGTGCAATTTGGAGGTACAAAAACATTATGCAGGAAGAAACAACTTCCAGCAAGGCAACAACACAACCTTTTCGTCTTCATTGTAACTCCGCCACGTGGCCCTCTTTTGATGGCTCATGAAAAATCTTGAGTGATTCTAGGAGCAAGCATAATTTTAAGGAAACAACTTCCAACAAAACTTTCTCGTCTTCTGGGTACGTGCCTTATTAAAATGTGTAGCTAATAACGCATGAGGAAGCATGCAACAATCTCCACGTGGCCCTCTTTTGTAGGATAACACATGCATCAGCATTTAATGCTACGAAACCCTATTGTCTTGTTATGTATTGTGTATCCTATGTGGCATGAGACAGAGCCGCAGAAGACAATAACTTGCATAGGCGGCTATATTCAAAATGACAAGAAGTTTAAAAAGTCATCTCCAATGCAAAAAAAGTATTGAGAAGACAATATAAAGTAATTTTTTACGACTTCCAAGACAACCTTTGCTCTTCTAATGATATGGTATCAGTGTTTTTATTAAATTGTGTAGAATAACGCATGCAGAGCATTTAATGCTACGGGACCTGTTGCGTTAAGGAACACAACATGTGAGAAAGAACCCGAGAGAGATAGAGAGAGAGAAAGAGAGTGTGGGAAGATGGGATAAAGAGGAAGGATCGAGCTCGACTAGATTTTAAACTTAAAATTCAATTTTTGGTTATCATTACTAATAACTAGTTGGCACGTACTAGTTTAGACGAACACTAACCGAGCCCCGAGCAACGTGACATCAGCTAGCTAGGTTTCTAATACCGTGGCATTCATGTTAATTTAAACATTTACAATATTATTGAAACTAATATGACTACTAAAATTAAAAATAGTTTTGGATTTAACATTTACTTCAAACTAGTTAAAGTTAAAATTGCATTCTTTTTTATTTAAAATGTAATTGGAACTACAATTAATACTAACATTCGCTTGTCCCATAGTTTAAGTCGTATTCCCTCGATGCTAGGCTTGACGTAGCCCTTGCTTGTCAAGTCGTTGCACGAACACATTAGAAAAGAGTTTTGTTGGGCTATCGAAGTATAGCAAGCAGCGTCCCGTGTCACGTGCATTTGTTAAGCAGTGAAAGGGTGTGAAGGCCACTGGCAATGTCAAGACATCACGGACTATAGCTGGGTTAGACGACGACCCTTTTGCTGCGGGCCGAATCGGTCCCTTGGCCTAGAATGGATTGGTTGAAGGAGCAATACACAAGAATAGACTGCCATAGCTGGGTTAGACGACGACCCTTGATTCTCGACAGGTTGTAATATCTAACTGTTGTTAGATAGTAGAACTAGACAGCGTTCTACGTCGTTTCTGCGGTGTAGGCTGGGACGCTGTTACGTTATGGAATGCCCTTACTCCGGGTGCGGGTCGTGATAGGGTGCGCGAGAAAGGAACACTGTCGCTATTGATTCGGTCGGGACCGATAGGTCGGGATCGATTGACTCGATCGAACTGGGAACGGTTTGAATTAAGATCCATTCTCTCGCCTGAAGTAAACTCAATGTGAGTGGCTGACCCTCCTCTTCTCGACCCCCTTCCTAGGTAAATTGATAATGTTGTTGCAAATGAAAGGATAAATGCAAGGGCGCAAACAACTTGTCGACAACGTAGTTTCCTCGATCAGCACAGGTTTAGCGGGGACTTGCATCGGAGCTAGCTACTTGCGTTGAAAGGACCCCGATTAACAAGCTATACGTCCAGGATGGTTCCAGAGAAGCCATTCCATAACGTGACAGCGTCCCAGCCTACACCGCAGAAACGACGTAGAACGCTGTCTAGTTCTACTATTTAACAACATATATAATATCAAAACCTGTCAAGAACGATCAACTACGAATGGAGGACAAGCAATGTCAATATAATATACTCAATAAGCTATGATATTGTTGCGACCGTCCAGTGTACGTATTTATGTATGGTATTTATGGTGCACATCATCTTAATTCAACCTAGTAGTTCAAAGGAGGGAATTATGTATGGTATTTATGGTGCACATCATTAGGACGGGTTGCGACCGTCAAGTGTTGTGATAAGCTATGATATCAGTAGGTTTGGGATCCTTCGGATATTGGTCTAGCAACCTGTATCGAAGCGATCATAGTCTTACACATAAGGATGCCAAAGATGCATTACGGTGCGAACCGTCCATGGTCATTGCGTGATGACAGGCCAGGGTCATTGCTGCGACAGACCATGGAGAACTTGCATCAGGTAGCTATGGCAGCAGTGGAGAGAGGTGCACCGGCTAAAGTTCAGGGAGCACCATGACTCCCTAGCAGATCACATATCGCTTAATAATTCAAATCACATTTTACATTTATTGGTCCAAGGGTTGTAACTCGGCTTCAAATGGTTTCCAAGTCGCCTATATCTTTGTCTTGTATTTCATTATAATGTCTCTTATAGTATTTGTCAATTCATATGGAACTTCTGTTGGTGTTTGTACTTGCTCATTTTTCTGACAGGATACCGTTGACCACGTACTCGTGCCCCTAATCAGGGTGCGGGTCGTGACAGAAACACCGTGACCTTCATATAGATAGGGCCGGTGGGCTGAGATTAGCGCTGGGTGCAGGCGCAGGGCCTGCCACCCTTATGCATATGTTTAAGTTTACGGTTGGTTGGTTGAGTGAAATGATATGATTTCTTATGTAAAGTTCTAACCTTGCAGGCTAGGCGAAATGGGACATAGATGAGCACGATCACAATGTTTATGTTAAGATTATGTCTAACTGTATCTGCCGCAGGGACACGGTGGTGGACAAGTTCAGGATAGGTTCGGCTCGAGGCTGGACGTAACCACGTAACCACGTACTCGTGCCCCTAATCAGGGTGCGGGTCACAAAACCGTGACCTTCATATTAGGGCGTAACCACGTACTCGTGCCCCTAATCAGGGTGGACGTAACCACGTACTCGTGCCCCTAATCAGGGTGCGGGTTGTGACAGAATCATCGTGACCTTCATATAGATAGGGCCGGTGGGCTGAGATTAGCGCTGGGTGCAGGCGCAGGGCCTGCCACCCTTATGCATATGTTTAAGTTTACGGTTGGTTGGTTGAGTGAAATGATATGATTTCTTATGTAAAGTTCTAACCTTGCAGGCTAGGCGAAATGGGACATAGATGAGCACGATCACAATGTTTATGTTAACATTATGTCTAACTGTATCTGCCGCAGGGACACGGTGGTGGACAAGTTCAGGATAGGTTCGGCTCGAGGCGGGGCTCGGCTTGGACTTCCAGATGCATGGAGTCCTTAGCGTTCAAGAGGAGCTACCACATTGGCGTTCGGACTTGCGAGATGTTCAGCCGAAGACTACTTGTTGGCTATAAAGAGGCATAATGTATGGAACAATGTACTCCTTTGTGAGCTAGAGAGATCATGAGCGTTTGTAGCCAATTGGCATGATGAGTTGGGCTATTCAGAGCATTAATATTAAATCTACATTGGCTTTTCTGTTAATTTAAAATTTACAATATAATTAAAACTAATATTACAAAAATGCTATTTGCTCCCAAAAATTTGGGTGATACCATCTTCCATTATGTGGCATATGACATGGTTGCTAACATGACAGCTGACATGGCAAAATTTAACAATAAAATTAATATTAAAATGAACATTAATAGTAAATAAATAATTTAATATTAAATTAACATTGATTAATATTAACATTAATATTAACATTAACATTAGCATTAGCATTAACATTAATATTAATATTGACATTAACATTAACATTAAAAAAATTTGGGTAATTAATTTTTGGGGTTAAAATTTGCCATGTCAGCTGTTATGTCATCTGCCATGTCAGATGCCACATAATGGGAGATGGCATCACCCAATATGTTGGGAGCCCAAACGACTAATTGCTAATATTAATACAGTGGCATTACCGTTATTTCCCAATAGATTCGTGACTTGTTCGGACACACCCCTCCACGAGCGGGTTACATACACCCGCGTAAACGAGGGTTAAATAGCCTTTTCCAAAGAAGAGAACCCATCCGACTAGAGAGAAACAAAGGAAAGAAGAAGAAGAACAGTCGCAATGGAGAGGAGCAAGATCAACTGCAGCGGATGGGCCGTCATCCCTACCGAGATTCTCTCGATGATACTGGTACTGTCGGGGATGCCGGCGGACGAGGTAATGTGCAACGTGGCCCCAGTTTGCCGTTCGTGGTGGAAGGCGCTCAACGGTCCCTTAGACTATTGGTCAACGTCGACTTGGTACAGTGGTGCCGGAGGACCCAGAAAACCGCTGAGATTAGTTTGACCGTAATGAAGCTCGTGGCTCGCAGTGAGGGACATCTAGGGTCCCTCTCCGCGTACAAGCTCGACGAAGCAGCCTTCTCTTTTGCATGTTTAAGGCCAGTACAAAATTTTATTTGGTCTTATTCTAATACTTTATTTTTTCTATTACAAAATTTTACGTATACTTTTGTTAATTTCTATTGATGTTTTCCCATTTTTATAATACAGTGGAAAATTTCTAAGGGTTCTGCACATTCCGAAGTGCGACGTGAGTGATGAAACTTTCGTGAGACACTTGGAGTTTCTCCCTGTGCTGGAAGAACTCGACATTAGCTACTGCCTCTACATCACGTCGACTGGAATAATTTCCGCCGGAAATTATTGCCGCCGTCTGGTCAAGCTGAGTAGGAACATGCCCCCTCCGGATTTCATGCTCAGGAACATGTTCGTGCTGGACACGAAAAACGAGGCGGAGGGAAAGGCCGTGGCTAATTCGATGCCGTCTCGAGCACCTACATATGGGATTCGGCATGTTCAATGGAGACACGCTGCGATCTATCATATGCAACTGCAAGGGTCTTCGCCTGCTCGACATACGTGGGTGCTTCAACGTGATCTTCGACGACGAACTTTGGAAAATTTGTTATTCAATTCAGACGTTTAAAAAACCCTTTGATAATGTAATCCCAGTACCAGGAGAACCTGTGTACGAGTGGTATAATGAATTAGATACGATCTATCATTACTGGGGTTAATGGTGAAAACACTAGCATGCATGCATGCATTTCTTTATACAAGATATTTTTTGAGTTCGATTCTCCATTTTGAGCAAGTTTTACTTTTGTCAATACTAATTTTTAACATGATTATTTTTTTATAAATAAAATGGACTGTGATATAATGACGCCGAAGACGGCTCACTTCTGAGATTTCGACATTTCCCAACACAGATTTTACCATTAATACAACATCTCAGTGTAATCATATCCAAGAGATTTCGCCATTTCCCAACACAGATTTTACCTTATTCAAAATGAATTCTCCGTCCTATATGGACCATTCTCCGTCCTACATGTATCATTCTCCGTCCAACTTTCCGCATTCTCCGTCCTAATGTACCATTCGCCGTCCTAAATGTACAATTCTCCGTCCTAAATGTACCATTCTCCGTGTTAGAGGAACGGAGAATGGCCATTAACAGCCAAACAGCCAAACTAATTCATAGCCTTCAAAACCAATTTATATAGATTCAAAACAAAACTAAACAGCCAAACTATTTAAAATTCACAACCCTACACAACAGTCCTAAATGTACCATTCTCCGTCCTATATGGACCATTCTCCGTCCGACATCTATCATTCTCCGTCCTACATCTATCATTCTCCGTCCTAATGTACCATTCGCCGTCCTAAATGTACAATTCTCCGTGTTAGAGGAACGGAGAATGACCATTAACAACCAAACAGCCAAACTAATTCATCTTCACGAGCCTTCAAAACCAATTTAATAGATTCAAAACAAAACTAAACAGCCAAACTATTTAAAATTCACAACCCTACAGAACATTCCTAAACGTACCATTCTCCGTCCTAAATGTACCATTCGACGTCCTAAATGTACAATTCTCCGTCCTACATCCGTCCTAAATGTACCATTCTCCGTGTTAGAGGAACGGAGAATGGCCATTAACAGTCCCAAAAATTGTTCCATACTAAGTTAAAAGCATATAATAGCACCCAAAAAATGTTAACAATAGAAAAATTCTACAGAACCCAAACACCAGACTCGAACCTAGGCCTTCCATGTAAAAGCCAAACAGCACAACCAACTAAGCCTGGAATAAGACATCAATAATGTCTCTTATAGTCTACTACCAAATGCTTGCTTACAACACTCTTACAACCTTCACCCATTGATGACATGGCCCACATGTCAGCAATGGGTGAAGGTTGTAAGAGTGTTGTAAGCATTTGGTTGTAACTTTAACATTATATCCCAACTTCCAATAAGGAATAGGAAGAGTCGGTTAGGAACGTGTATATATATACATAGGGGTCCCCATTCATCTGAGTAGGTTGCACATTTAACATGGCTCCAAAAAGATCATCTGGTTGGGAACCATTGCCAGAGCCTTCTTCCAGTCGTCGCCGAGCCCCTTCGCATGGAGCACCCTCTGCGCCGCCTCCGGCCCATGACTGGCTGGCAGCGGCTGCGAACTTTCTGACCGCCTGCGGGTTGTCACTGGAGGTCATCGCTCGACCTCTTCATCCGGCGCCAAACTTTGACCTGTTGCCGATCACTCCGGAGGAACGGGATTCTCTGGAGAAGAGGGAAGCGTTTCGCCGCCTGTGCCATAGGGCGGGTGTGCGCACCCTGCAGGACTTTGCGGAGATCCTCCGGGAGGCCAGTGAGGGCTAGACCCTTTTTTTTTTCCGTGTTTTACAGTTTTTTGTCCTCCTCTTGTATACTTCTCTGGAGAATGTTCCGGCGACGAAGTTGGGATTTAATGAATATAATATTTGTTAACTCAATTTGGTTTCGGCTACAATCAAACTTTTACAACCTTCTTACAACTTACACCCATTTGCTAACTATAGCATTGCTCTTTATAATTAACAAATCTTTTTACGTCAAATCAATATATCAGCGACGATATCCCCATCAATGACTTGTTACGTCATAGAATTGATTATGCTGCCAGCGTCAATCTTGCCGTCAAATCCATCTTAAATATGATTACAAAGTAAAATAGAGGACAACATTGAGTGTTTCAATTTTACTCTTTTCAAGTACATAGTCTTCTTATTTTCAAAAATTTAATCAAATATTCGTAAAATGGAAATATTGAGTCAAACATCTTAAATTCACATTCTTAATATGTTGTCAAATTTTTTTAAATAAATATGTTTCCACCACGTTTTTTCTGCCAAATTTTTTAATAATTTATACGGAACACGTGGATTATACTAGTAATAATAGTAATAAATTTAATTTTGGAAAGAATTTTTTAAAATTAAGGTCTCAAAATTCCAAAGGTTTATGTAGTGATTTCACATGGATATATACTAGTAATATAGTACTAAATTTAATTTTGGAAAGTAGTTTTTTAAATTTAATAGTAATAAATTCGACCGTCTTATACTAGTAATAATAGTAATAAATTTAATTTAAGACTCAAAACATTTCTAATTTTTTCCACTTCCTAAGGTCATATAAGACGGTCGAACTTTCCCCTTCTCTCTCAAACCCTCTTCCTTCTCCCAAACCCTCTCCCAAAACCCTCTTCTAATCAAAATGCCGCCGAAGAAACAACGACCGTCGCCGAAGGGGAATGATCCACGAAGGGATGCGATACAGGCCCGAAGGGCAGAACTTGCAAGGGCGGCGAAAACCAAGATTATGGTCCTAGGGCAGAGGCCGAAAGGGCAGCGGCGGAAGCAGCGGGCGGCAGCGACGATGAAAGCGGAGGCGCAGCCAAGCCACGTGCAAAAAAGGCTAAAAACACTCATTGCTCGACAAAGACCAGAAAATCTATCTTCGATACAGAGTCGTCGGAAGACTCAACTTATGAAGATCGAAGGCGTACTCAAGCGAAGGCTAAGGTGGCAACGGATACAGAGTCATCAGCGTACTCTGTGGATTTTGAATCCTCATCAGAAGAGGAAATGAAGAGGAAGCAATCATCAGATAATCCCAGGCTGGAGAGGAGGTAAAAAATTTAAAGACTCTAAAACTAAGAAGATATACATTAAATATTTCAAGAAAAAGGCTGTTATGCCTGAAAGATCAATTAAGATGGATGATGTCGAAGACGAAGCTTTTCCTGGATATATTGAAATTCTATCAATTGGAGAAACTGAACAAATCCTGTCTTGAGAAAATCTCCCAAACAATAGTAAGAGAATTTTACTCAAATCTTCCGGCTGAAATTAAAGAAAAAGAAGGGATCACCACTGGTGTTTCTGAGAGGGAAACTGATTAGGGTAAATGCTGTGTCATCAACGAATTTTATGGATTTGATCCAGTTCCTGAGTTTGATATGAAAGATATGATAATGTTTCCATGACGGATGCAATTCATGAGATTACAGGTGTTTCAATGGGTGCCAAGACCCCTCAAAATGTATACAAAGATCAATTAAAAACTTTGTATAATTGTTGCATGCCTACGTATCTCAAACACTCAACCCTACTGGACATGAGTTTTCCATCCATCCCGAGAGAGTAAAATTTCTTTATTATATGGGAAAGAAAAAAAGGATGGATATAGGTTCCTACATGTTCAGTAGAATGATGCATCTCGTGGAAAACCAACTGCAAGGACAGCTCTCCCTTTCGGAGGATTTGTATGCTCGATGGCTAATAACATTCTGTCCCAGCTTAGCAGGGGATGTTTATATTAAAAACAAAGGCCCATGAGAACTAACCTTCACTCGAATGTTTGGAAAACGGGCAGCAGCTGCAAGCAAACCATCAACATCTGGAAAACCATCAACTTATGGAATCAAAACACTAAGGACAGGGTTGATGATCTATACAATTTTGTTTGCTGCAAACTTTGAGAATGTCTTCAAAGAGATGAAGACTATATCCGACAACCGAAATTGATTCTGGATAGATTAACCAGATAGAGGTTGAATTTGCTGACCAAGATAGATTTTCCTTCCCTCGTGAAGAAGGTAAATGGGGCCAGCCCAAAATCTTATGTAAAATATAGACTGTGCACATTGACACTTTAATGCTAGCCATCACTTTGATACTTCTATTTATGTTTCTGGATGTCATTTCTACCTATAAAGTGAGTCAATACTGACTATAATTTTTCTTCATCCGTCCCTCAAGGTGTAGGTGAAGGATATTTTGAGAAAGAAGAAGTAGGAAAAAAAAAAACAGAAGAAGAAGGGAGACGTCTATGAAGATTCATCTTTTGAGTTTTGAATGTCTCTTATTTCAATGTGGAAGTATATTTGACTTGTAATATTGTTCTGAATATTTGTTGGTCATGGCGGACAAACTAAATTTTGTGTTTGAAATATTGTAAGACTAAACTTTTCGCTTGTACTCAGTGCATAGTTCGTAATTTGTTTTGAAAATATAATATGGTCTTGATTTAGAGTAGGCCTGATATTTATTTGGATTATGTATTGTGAATTATGCAGGTTCTATGTTGAATTACTAACGTGGATTGGACATTACTGTAACGTGAATTATGCAGTTTATTGGACTTGGAATGAAGTATACTTAATTTGATTATGATTTTTTTGGTTGAAGCGTTTATTTGGTTGGCAGTTGCCTTGATAGATGATATTGATATTTGGTGTATCCTTTGATTTGCAGATGCCCATCACAGATTTCGTGAGTCCTGGGTGCATTGCTAGGGTTTACAGGTGGCCTCATTACGGATGCATTCCTGGGATCACTGAAACTTTATTTGATTGTAATGTTTTTGCTTTCTGTAAAAAATCATTACATCGATACCATCAGTATGAATTCGATGCCAGTGCATGTTCATCCCTTGTTATTGCTGAAGCAAAATTAATCATGCATGTTCATCCCTTGTTATTGCGGAAACATAATTGTAATCCTGCATGTTCATCCTTTGTTATGTCATCATACATCGTGCCATCAGTATGAAGTCGATGCCAGTGTAAGCATAATGTAATGTAAGAAAAATTCTCTTTGATAGTAGGTTAATTATATTCAAACATTCGCAAGAAATTTTGTTCAGCCATACAGTGGAAGCCTGATAAAATGATATTCGGATTATCTTGAAAATGATTTAATATAAAATGAATGTACTATGGTAAATGATATTAAAATACTGTAATATTTGGTAAAAAAATATGAGATACTTGAAATTTCCAGTCCTAATGTACCATACTTTGTTAAAAGCACAGAGAGTGTCCGTTCTCCGTTTTCAAAGAACGGAGAATGGTCATTCTCCATGTTAAAATAACGGAGAATGGCCATTCTCCTGAGCATGGCTATTCTCCGTGTTAAAAACAAAGAGAACAGCCATTCTCCGTCCATTCGCCGTGTAGAAAGCAAAGAGAATGGCCATTCTCCGTCCATTCGCCGTGTTAAAAGCAAAGGAATGGCCATTCTCCGTCCATTCGCCGTGTTAAAAGCAAAGAGAATGGCCATTCTCCGTGTTAAAAGCAAAGAATGGCCGTTCACCGTCCAAATAAAATATTCTCTCGAAAATATTATCATTAGAAAAGTAAAAAAATTCGTCCGATCAATACAGATTTTTTTTAAAAATATGTGACAAGATGATCCGCCCGACCTCAGAAGCAGGTTTTCCTCAGTTCACAACCACCACCGTGACATGTAGCTTTATTAACAAAATATTAATTATTAGATGAAAAATAAGATTTCTGACAATGGCATGACAGTAAAATTAGAGCGGCGCCGCTAATACTTCTTGTTCGAGGAGGTTTCGACTATGTCCGACGGGAAGCGAACCGATCTTCACGGCGCAGCTGGTACTCCTCGTTGTTCTAGGAGGGCTCGACGACGTTCGACGCGATCCGGACCGATTCTTATTTCCATCTTCATCTCTGTTTCTCTTTCCACCACAACCACCAACACCACCACCACGACGGCCTGTAACCAAAAAAATATAATACGAATATTAAATTGGATGGACTTTTGAGAGAGTAAATATGAATTAATTTAGGGTGTTCATTGAAAAATTAAAGTGAAGAATGACCTGCTAAAGCAAGTTACCAACAGGTCAAAAGTCTAAATCAGCATTAAATGATGTTTCTACACTATTATTCAATCCGAACCATTGGATCAACATCCAACGTCCAGATTTCGGATGTATCGATACATCCATTTCCAGCGGATGTATTGTAGAACGACCCTATATATATATATATAGATATATATATATATATATATCTATATATATATATTAAATCAAATTGTGGGCACAATTGACGCAATCTACAGTGATCATCCCGCAAATGCTTGGATCATGCCCCCCTTTGATTTACGAGAAGGTTCTCTAAGAATGGATAACACTACACCATTCCCTTCTTCTCTCCTTCTCAAACTCCATTTCCAACAACAACACTATAGCAAAAATCAAAATTAAAGAAAAAGTTTTAAATAAATTTTACCAAAAAATAATGATAATTGTGGGAGTTTGGTAAGCAGATTGCTGGTGGAGAAATCATCAAGAGAAGCTGACCAGTTTTTTCAGACCTGGGCAAACAAGAACCCCTAATCTCGGTTACAGTGTAGCCCTAACCCTAAGAAAAATAAACCATTTTGGTGAAGACGAAACCCTAATTAAAAAAAACCCTAATTTCAGAAATGGGCTGAGGGAAAGAAAAAGAAGAAGAACATTGCTGAAGCGAAACCCTAACCGAGGCTTTCAGCTGGAATTCAATTTATAGGGATCTAGATTGGTCGGGTCGGGTTTTATTATCTGACCTGGAGATGCTGCCCGCTTTTGATATTGCCACTTTCCTGATTTTTTTGAAACCAAAATAATAAGGGCTAATTACCATTTAGATCCTGAATTTTATATCTATTTAGAGTTAGTTCCAACGTGTCCAATTAAAAGTTTGGTTTCCTGAATTTTTATTTTTGATTAATTTTTTTCCTATTATACCTTACTTTTCATCACGTGTTAGTGGTTGCCCCTGCAATCATGTTCAGGATAATAAAAAAAATAAAACAAAATAAAAATTCAAAATTCAAAAAATTTAATTGGATATATCAGGACTTAAAAACTCTAAACTACTATAGAATTCATGATCTAAACACTAATCAGCCAAAATATTAATAATGTTGGACTAAATAAATGTCGTCCAACCTTTTGTACGGGTTATTTCTACAAAATTTGTGTTTAGGGTCCGTTTGGATATGTTTTCTAAAAAAAAAAAATTCGAAAATAATTTTCTGAAAATAAATTATAAAGTTATTTTCTTAGTATAAAAATTATGAGTTTGCGTTTGGTTATTTTCATATGAAATTTTTCTGAAAGAAAATTCAGATTTTGTTTGGTGAAAAAAAATCAGATTCTAAAAATAATTATAATGTATTGTCCAGTATCTGTGACACCATCTTGTTGTGTCCACATTGTTGTCCTTACCACATAGTCGGAACTTTTTCCATCTCCAGCGACCATTGTGCACGTTATCTACGACGAGAACCAAAACCCTAACCCTAAGTGGTCATGTCCGATGATCGTCGACTTTGTCCGCAGCCGCAAGACGAGCCGTTGTCGCCGCATCCACCCTACGACCACCGCGTCGAGATGAGTTGCCGCCAGCGCTGCGCGTAGGCGGTCACCGCCTAGACGAAGCTTTTCTCTGGAGCTTTTCCTTGGAGGAAAAAAAAAGGAGCAAAGAGAGTAGGGTTTGGGAGAAGGGGTGGGGGCCCGCAAATTTTGGAAAATGATTTGAAAAACAGCTCGAAGTTGTTTTTTGAACGTTGAGTTTAAACACTCATCTTGAAAAAAAAATTTGGGAGAAGTTATTTCCGAGTTTGGTAAAACACTTTTGGTGAGTTAATGTTTAAACTCAAAAAACATGCTTAAAAAATGTAACCAAACTGCCTTTACTTTTTGAAAAAAAAGGCACAATTTACTAGACATTTATCTTTTTTCTTATAAGCTAGTCCAATGTTCCAATTTTTACAAAGACACACCCACATCTCTCCCGCGGCCTAGACAAAAGCTAGGTGAGTTTATGTAAAAACTGTCCCTATTTAACCGTCCCCATATCTCTCCACGGTTTCTTTTGATATAAGTTCCTTAAATATACCGAGGTAACCGTCCCCAAATCTTATT
>JANAVB010010997.1:5437956-5672956 GCA_029216955.1 Iris pallida
TATGACTTAACTCTGCTAGTCTTCACATTTTGTATGAATAGCTTCATGATCATCTGAATATTTAATATTTAGGACGCCTTACTTTGTATGTCTGATGATCTAACATCTTGTAACATTTATTTGCTTGCTTGAAATTAAAATACTAGATTTGTTCTTGACCATAAAAGACTGATGGCTTGTAGATAAACCCTCATGCATCTAGACAGCCGTGACCGTATTGCGAGGTGGATTACACTTCAATGTACATAGCTGGCTGTGTCTGTCCCCCGCTCTCCAGTATTCTAGTTCTGGGGCATGACATCAGCCCCAGCGAGGACGATGATTCAGATAAATCGATGCGAGGATGAGCAATTTTTTTAGGTCGGAACGTGACAGATACATCCCAAATCTGAATCATTGGTAATTGATCCAATGGTTCTTATTAAGTAAGTTTTCTTGGACTATTAATAGAGTACGGAATATCATTTAATGCAGTTTTCTACTTTTGACCTCTTGGTAACTTGCTAGTGTGGTCATTTTTTACTTCAATTTTTTTAATGAACACCCTAAATTAACTCATATTTACTTTCTTTAAGCTGATAAAAATTCACAAAATACCCTAAATTAACTCATATTGCATTGATTTAATTTGCAGCCTTGCTACGTTCAATATTTTGAAGAACAACAATCCACCGTCGCCATCGCTGTCACTTAGCCTGATTAAATGATATTCATATTTTGTGCAGCCATACAGTGGAAGTTTGATTAAATGAGATTTAGATTTTCTTGAACATGCTTTAATATTAATGAATAAATGATATTGAGATTATATTGATCATGCTTTAATATTTTTTCAATAGGACAGTGGGTTCATGATATATAGTAAAAGTCAAAATTATGATATTTGCTTAAATTTTCGATAAATAATATTAAAATTAACGTAAAAATTCGAATATACTTTGGAAAATGATATTAAAATACTGTAAATATTAGAAAGATGGTTAATATGACAAAATATCATAATAAAAAATTCGTTCTCTTCGAAAATATTATCATTAGAAAAGTAAAAAAAAATTATCGTTAAAAAACCAAAATAGATTTTTTTTATTAAATAAGTGAGTAGTAGGCGTTCAACACAACTTAAAACAAAAAAAAATATTTTAATGAGTGAAATATGCGTTTAAAAAATAAATAAATTAGTGAGCATCATGCATTAAAAAACCAAAAATAAATAAATAAATTAGTAAGAAACAAAAAACATACGTTTAAAATCCAAAAAAAATCTAATTACTGAGCAGCAACATACGTTAGTAGCAGGCGTTAAAAAAATAGTGGAAGCCTGATTAAATGATATTCATTTTTTCTTAAACATGCTTTAATATTAAATGAATAAATGATATTGAGATTAGATTGACTATGTTTTAATATTTTCCTCAATAGGATAGTGAGTTCATGATATTTATTAAAAGTCAAAATTAAAATATTTGCTGAAATTTTCGATAAATGATATTAAAATTAACGTAAAAGTTCGAATATAGTTTGGAAAATGATGTTAAAAATATTGTAAATATTAGAAAGATGGTTAATATGGCAAAATGTCACAATAAAAAAAAATCTGTTCTCTTTGAAAATATTATCATTAGAAAAGTAAAAAATATTACCGTTAAAATACCAAAACATTTTTTTAAAAGAATAAGTGAGCAGTAGTTGTTCAATACAAATTAAAACCAATAAAAAAATTTAATGAGTGAAATATGTGTTAAAAGAATAAATAAATTACTCAGTAACATGCATTAAAAAACCAAAAATTAATTAATTAATTAGTAAGCAACATATTTTTAAAATAAAAAATCTAATTACTGAACAGCAACATACGTTAGCAGCTGACGTTAAAAAAAAATTAAATAGTGGAAGCGTGATTAAATGATATTCAGATTTTCTTGAACATGCTTTAATATTAAATGAATAAATGATATTGTGATTAGATTTACCATGCTTTATTATTTTCCTCAATAGGATATTGGGTTTATGATATTCATTAAAAGTCAAAATTATGATATTTGCTTAAATTTACGATAAGTGATATTAAAATTAACGTAAAAATTCGAATATACTTTGAAAATGATATTAGGAATATCCATCAAGTAATCTGTTCTCTTCGAAAATATTATCATTAGAAAAATAAAAAAATATTATCGTTAAAAAATCAAAACAGATTTTTTTTAAATAAGTGATCAGTAGGCGTTTAATACAACTTAAAACAAAAAAAATATTTTAACGAGTGACATTTGCGTTAAAAAAAATTAGTGAGTAACATGCATTAAAAACCAAAAATAATTAAATTAATTAGTACGCAACATTCGTTTAAAATCGAAAAAAATTAATTACTGAACAGCAACATACGTTAGCAGCAGGCGTTAAAAATCAAAAAAAATATTGGAAGCCTGATTAAATGATATTCAAATTTTTTTGAATAATATTAAATGAATGAATGATATTGAGATTAGATTGACCATATCTTAATATTTTCCTCAATAGGATAGTGTGTTCATGATATTCATTAAAAGTCAAAATATTTGCTTAAATTTAGATAAATAATATTAAAATTAACGTAAAAATTTGAATATACTTTAGAAAATGATATTAAAAATACTGTAAATATTAGAAAGATGGCTAATATGACAAAATGTCACAATAAAAAAAATCTGTTCTCTCCGAAAATATTATCATTAGAAAAGTAAAAAATATTATCGTTAAAAACCAAAACAAATTTAAAAAAAAAGTTAGTAGTAGGCGTTCAGTACAACTTAAAACAAAAAAAACAAAAATATTTCAATGAATGAAATATGCGTTTAAAAAAAAAATTAGTGAGCAACATGCATTAAAGAACCAAAAATAAATTAATTAATTAGTAAGCAACATGCGTTTAAAATTTTAAAAAAAATTAATTACTGAACGGCAACATACGTTAGCAGCAGGCGTTAAAAATCAAAAAAAAAGTAAATTAAACAGCGGAAGCCTGATTAAATGATATTCAATTTGCTTGAAAATGCTTTAATATTAAATGAATGAATGATACTGAGATTAGATTGACCATTCTTTAATATTTTTCTCAATAGGATAGTGGGTTCATGATACATTAAAAGACAAAATCAAGATATTTGCTTAAATTTTTGATAAATAATATTAAAATTAACGTAAAAAATTCAAATATACTTTGGAAAATGATATTAAAAATACTGTAAATATTAGAAAGATGGTTAATATGACAAAATGTCACAATAAAAAATCTGTTTCTTCGAAAATATTATCATTAGAAAAGTAAAAAAAAATATTGTTGTTAAAAAACCAAAACAGATTTTTTTTTTTTTTTACAAAATAATTATCAGTAGGCGTTCAATACAACTTAAAACAAAAAACAAAAATATTTTAATGAGTAAAATATGCATTAAAAAATAAAAAATTAGTTAGCAACATGCATTAGAAAAACCAAAAATTAATTAATTAATTAGTAAACAACATGCATTTAAAATCCAAAAAAAATTCCAATTATTGAACAACAACATACATTAGCAGCAGGCGTTAAAAATCAAAATAAAATAAAATAAATAGTGAGTGAGCATCATGCGTTAAAAAAGAAAAAGTATTTGGGCTATCTTCTACAATACATGGGTCCTCTGTTATTGAGATAAAGATTAGAATTAATAAAGTAAATGGATTACTTAATGACATGTCGTTACCAGCAGGGTTATAACAGTCGGGTGAAAAATGTAAGTGAGCAGGCTAATGTAGGATGGAAATATGCATTAATGTAGGATGAAAAATATAAATGTTGGATGTACAATGTCCAACAAACTACGGTAATCTAGGAGGGGATTTTAATAAAATGTGCTGGTTAATATGACTTGCTATATCAGGTAAAGCCGAAGTCAAAGTAAACACCTTTCACAATTTACAATGCAATTGTTTGGGATATATTGATACATCCTATGTATTATAGAAAGACTATATATATATATATATATATATATATATATATATATATATATATATATATATATATATATATATATATATATATATATATATATATTTAGAAAGACTATATATATATATATATATATATATATATATATATATATATATATATATATATATATATATATATATATATTTATATATATATATATATATATTGGAAAAAGGTAATTTCCATTGCTAATAAGTAGTTACAAGGAAGCTCGCTGGTGTTGTCAGAGAAATAGACTCACATATCCATCAGTGCTTTTACATAATACTCTATATTATGTAGAGTCCCCACCACAGGCGTGTTTAACCCCTCGAAGATACGGTTGTTCCTCTTCTTCCATACGTACCATACTGCAGCGGCTAATCTTACACGAGCCGTGGTAAACCAACTGCCTCCCCTTTGTCTCATCCAACTAATTTCATCCAGGATCTAAACACCATATATATATATAGAGAGAGAGAGAGAGGGAGGGAGGGAGGGTGGGAGTGCTCTAGAACCAACCAGCCAGTTTTGTATTATGGAACCACCTATGTTATACACGTTGGATTGGAATTGCATGGTTGAGATTAAATGACTTTAAAAGGTGGTGGGGTCTACAAGTTTTAATCCCAACCACTAAATTATAATCCAATTCATAAAATATAGGGTGGTTCTATAATATAAAACCAACCAGGTGGTTTTGGAACATATATATAAGGAGTGCTCTAGAACCAACCGGCTGGTTTTGTGTTATGGAACCAACCTATGTTATGTACGTTGGATTAGAATTGCATGGTTGAGATTAAATAACTTAAAAAGGTGGTGGGGTCTACACCTTTTAATCTCAACCATTAAATTCTAATCCAATCCATAAAACATAGGATGGTTCTATAATGCAAAACCAACCGGCTGGTTTTGGAGCATTTCTGTATGTGTGTGTGTGTGGTGTGTATATATATATATATATATAATTTTTGATGCAAACCCTAGCAGAGAAAGGGCGACGACTACAAGCGAATTAGGGATAGGGTTCGAGAAACAGCCTTCTGATCACGGCAGCAATTCGAAAGATCCTGTGGCAGAACCCGGCAAACGGGTGAGGAGGAAGATGGAGTACGAAAAGTTTATGGAGGATGGACAACCGTTGATAGAAGTCGGAGAAAGAACTTGGGGACCCAACGCGACAAACAAGACATGGCGGTTAACGCTGGGGACGGAGTTTCCAATAGGATTCATGATGCTCAGCGGAACCTGGTGAGGCGGCCGGACCCTGGTGGGGAGATCAGGAAGGGGAACAAGCCTAGTAGGACTAGCTTTGTTCCACTAAAAGGTAGAGAATGGACTGTGGACAAGACGTCTAAACGTATTGAGAAGGAGCGTAGCTCGTCCCAGAAAGCATCTATTGGACGATCGACGGAGGAAAGCTCAGAGGGGGGAATCCAAACCAGTGTCATGGGCGGATATGCAAGCCGACGGCGGTGCAGAAGGAGTTTGATCTCCAATATATTGAACCAAGAATCATCAATAGGGTAAAAGTGGTTGAAATCACAAAAGATGACATTCAAGAAACCACGGAGTTCTGGAAGAATACCTTAGTAATATATGTAATGGGTAATCGACCATATTACGGTCAATTGCGGGGTTATGCGCTCAGACTATGGAAACCCAAAGGGGGAATGGAAATATACTCAAGGGAGAATGGGTTCTATTTTATAAAGTTCGACCTTGCGGAGGATCTCGAAAAAGTGCTGCAAGGGGGTCCGTGGACTTTCGATTGGAGACTGGTAGTAATGAAGAAATGGCACACCGAGGCAAATTTTGAAAAAGATCATCCAACAGCTATACCAATTTGGATTCGGCTTCCATGGTTGTCCCCGCAGTTGTGGAGTAACCCATCTATCATGAAATTGGCAAGCGTAGTGGGAAACTGATTCGCACAGATATACCTACGGCCCGACATCAACGGCTCTCATACGCAAGGATATTTATTGAAATCACGGCCGTTGAGACGTTACCAAGGAAGGTCGATATCAGTCTTCCTAACGGTGAGCGTATGGAACAAGAAATAGCTTATGAATGGGTACCTCCCTCTTGTGACAAATGCCACTGCTTCGAACATATGAGGACTTAATTCTCAGAGGTGGAAATAGGGATAACAAGAGTAAGCGGGCAAGGAGACCAGCTTCAGGAAATAATGCACCAGACAGATGAGGACATTCTAGACAGTAACATAGAAAGGAATAATAATACACATGTTGTACAGATGGATCATGATATTGAAGAAGAGGCTACAGAGATGAGAATGGTCCCCCATAGACACTTACTTCTGGGTAAAAGAACAGGCCCAGAGGTTGAGTCAGATAATATAACAAGCATATCTCATGATATGGTTGTTTATGTCAAAGGTGATGGTTGGAAGATTGGAGATGGAACAAATATGACGTCTCAGTTTATTGCAGATAGCATAGACGAAGCACACCAGATGGGGGAAAGGAACACCTAGAGAGATGAGGTAAGAGAGTTACATGAAACATCTAGTGGCAGCAAGGACCAACAAGCTACATCGACAAACAGCATTGAGGGGAACAAACCTCTAACTACAACGAACACAAAGTAGGTTATACTGATGAAAGGGAAAACTGTTGGGACTAGTCAAGGCCAGACGCCAAATCAACAAAATATGGAGACTCTTCCAACTCGTCCAAGGGAGAGCCAAAGGCTTAAAAAGGACAATCAACCCATCAGTAATTAGATGTCGATTCTTACATGGAACGTTCGAGGGACAAATTCTATAGGAAGGTGGTGTCTCGTCCCGATCCTGCTAGGATCGTCCGCCTTGCCTGGATCCCGGCGGGATCGTTCGTCCTCGCTAAGGCGTGATGCCGTGCAAGCCTAAGTTGCGCTTGCACAAGGCCAAGTACCTGCAAAAAACAACTAGTCAAGCAAAACATACGCACGCACCCATTTATTGCAGAAAACCAAATCTTGGACACAGAGATTTAAAATAGAAATACTTTTTTTATTGATAAACTTGCTAGGAATTCAAGTACAAAGCTTTGCAAACTCAGATTACCTTATCTTGACTACATGATTCTCTTTAAAACTCTCTTTTGAAAATAGTCGCAATGTCCATACATCATATCCCTTTGTTACATGCTAGAAATATAAAGACACCTTCAAAGGAAAAGAAACTTACAACTTGACTGGAATGAAAAGTAGCTTGAGGCAATCCACGAGCTCTACTGGGCGAGACGAGCTTCAATGCCTCACTTGCAATCCTCATGTCCCCTTTGCTTTCTGAAAAGGATGCGCACAACGTGGGTCAGCACACATCATGTACTGGCGAGCGGCCCTTCGCCGAAATTCACAAATATCTGCACTAATTCAACATGTGAAGCTGCATATTTACTAGTGCTCTTTCTACTTGTCTAGGACCTTTTTAACAATTCATAAGAACAAGACAGAAGAATATTTCATAATCAACTTACCCATCGCCGACAGTCATCCATGTACAAAACAGGTTAGCACAATTTGCATATATATATATATATAAAGCATTCTCATTTTTCGTCCCTGCATGTTAGGCTTGTAATAAATCTCTGACTATATGCATGAACCTAGCTATTGTGGTCCATGGGTATTCTCATTACTAGCAATTGGAACGTTCTAGCCCAACTACTAATAAACTGACACCCCTCTTACTACGGGGACTTCTAGCCCCAAGTGTCATGTTCTCTCCTAGGCCGATCGATTCCAGGTGCCCCCTGAATCGATCGAGAGATTACCGCCTTGTGCACAAGTTGTCTAGACCAATGCGAATGTAGCTATCAAATAATTATACTATGTACGAACCTAGCAACTTGTAAACATTTCTATCTTCTTCTTCTTACATGGTCAAGCCATGATTTCCATACCGAGCTATCTCTTTTAGGCAATTCATAAGAGCATACAGTTCATATTGAAGCAAGCAAGTGACAGTTCCAATTTACATGTGATTCATTCATTTATCTACTCTTATCTTTTGTAACTGTGGTATCATTGATCACTGGGACGCAACCAAAGAGTGGAGTAGAGATCATTTTCTTAGGATGTACAAATAAATGTAAGCCCGGTTAAAGCAACTCGCCAAGATGAATCTTAGTTGAGAGAATGAGGGACTTCAAGCACTGCTCACTCTATATGAATGTCTATGCGTCCTCCTGCATTGGCACCAACATTCGATTAGCATCTTTTGGTCTCTTTCTCTCAAGATTCGGAATAAAATACGCAATACGATAAAAGCGAACAATGAAAGCCAATCATCAAAAAACCAACACGAAAATGCATTCATCAAAACCAAGCAGCGAAAGAAAACATCCAACAATAACTATTGGACTCATTTCAATATAAGCCGATCCATCAGTTGGAAAGGTTCATTGCATTTCATCTGTAATCAATCGATACCGGCAATGGTTTCCCTAAATACTAAGTTCAAGACTGAGTCAGCAAGCGATGGGTATTACATAGTGGACCGCGAGGAGCGGAGCACTACATAATAACCCACTGAGAAAAAAATTTGTCCTCAAAACTTAAGATATAACTCACCTCCACTAGAATTGCCATCTGTATCAAGTAAGGAGGCGAGGCTATACACGCGCGCTGTCACATTGTTAGCATTTCGCAACTGCTGATTATGTGGATTATCTCTAATTGGCGATGGGTCCCTCAGCGGCCCACGCTCTTCTGTATCGTTGTGGTTCGGCGGCCGAACTCTCTTATTCTGGCAGTTCATAGCGCGGTGCCCCTTTTGACCACAGTTGAAGCACTCTCCGTTAGCAGAACGACAAACTTCCTTTGTGTGTCCTTGCTTACAGCAGAAAGTGCACACGGGCTTATTATTTTGTTCCCCGCCAGTCTTCTTTTCTCCGTCAGTCTTTTTTCCCTATCGTGATATCTCTTAGCAGGCTAATTGTGCCCGTACGAAACTTTAGCTAACACCTTCCCCAGGCAAAACTGTTCCACCTGCAGTGCCGCCTCAAAGGCCTGAGAATACGACTCGCATTCTCAGTTCAGCACACTCAACTGAATGTCGTCATTCAGGCCTTCAAAAAACCGATCTATGCGAGTCTGCTCCGTGGTTAGCATAACAGCAGCAAATTTGCCAGCTTAGAAAATTCAGATTCATAGTCTTCCACGGACATATCTCCTTATTTCAGTGATATAAAGTCATTCTTCATCTTTTTACTCATGCTGGAGGCAGATATTGATCCAAAAATGCCTTTTTGAACGAGGCCCATGAAATCTTCCCATTCCTAGCCGTTGTGAGTAGTGTCGGCATCTTCACTTTCCACCAGTCTTTTTCTCGCAGCCGTAGTAGCAGAGCGACACATATTACCTTCTTGCTACTCGAAACTCCTACGAATACGAACAGACTCTCCATTTTATCGATCCAGTCCATCATCTTCTCTGGTGATGTCCTGCCTTCAAATTCTAGAGGTTTCACATCTAAGAAGTCCTTTGTCCTAAAGGAAGTGCGCCTGTGCACTGGCTGGGGTTTGTCTTCATCCACGGGCTCAATTTTAAGTGTGCCCGTCGGTTTGGTTGCTGCGGTGGTATCTCGATTTGCCGCTAGCGCAGTTACAAGTTGGGTCAAGGCATCCAACTGCTTTTGTTGGGCCTCCAGTCGGGCCTGCTGTATCTAGCCACACTCCTCATTATCCTGCCTCTGTAGTTCCATCATGGTCTTGATCCGCTCTATCTGATCGGTCGAGCCAGATGGTCGAGGAGGAGTTATTTCTCTACAAAAGAGTATAACTTCTGTCAGTCTCATAAAATATTATGGACTTATTGTATGGGACATTGGTTTTTCATAACTCAAAATTAGGACCTTTTGAAAGCCATCAAAATACTTTATATACTTTTTCGAAAAAAATATTTACAAGAGGCCAAGGACGTAAAACCATGCTCTGATACCACTTTGTCATGCCCCGATCCTGCTAGGGTCGTCTGCCTTGCCTGGATCCCTGCAGGATCGTTCGTCCTTGCTAAGGCGTGATGCCATGCAAGCCTAAGTTGCACTTGCACAAGGCCAAGTACCTGCACAAAATAACTAGTCAAGCAAAACACACGCACGCACCCATTTGTTGTAGAAAATCAAATATTGGACACAGAGATTTGAAATGAAAATACTTCTTTTATTGATAAACTTGCTAGGAATACAAGTACAAAGCTTTGAAACTCAGATTGTATTATTTTGGCTACATGATTCTCTTTAAAACTCTCTTTTAAAAATAGTCGCAATGCCCATACATCATACCCCTTTATTACATGCTGAAAATGTAAAGACACCTTCAAAAGAAAAGAAATTTGTAACTTGACTGGAATGAAAAGTAGCATGAGGCAATCCACAAGCTCTACTGGACTAGACGAGCTTCACTGTCTTACTTGAAATTCCCCTGTCTCTTTTGTTTTCTGAAAAGGATGTCCACAATGTGGGTCAGCACACATCATGTACTGGCGAGCGGCTCTTCGCCGAAACTCACAAATATATGCACTAATTCAACATGTGAAGCTACATATTTACTAGTGCTCTTTCTACTTGTCTAGGTTCTTTTTAACAATTCATAAGAATAAAACAGAAGAATATTTCATAATCAACTTACCCATCGCCGACAGTCATCCCTGCATAAAACAGGTTAGCACAATTTGCATATATATATAAAGCATTCTCATTTTTCATCCCTGCATGTTAGGCTTGCAATAAATCTTTGTCTATATGCATGAACCTAGCTATTGTGGTCCATGGGTATTTCTATTACTAGCAATTGGAACGTTCTAGCCCAACTACTAATAGACTGACACCCCCTCTTACTGTGGGGACTTCTAGCCCGAGGTGTCCTATTCTCTCCTAGGCCGATCGATTCCAGGTGCCCCTAGAATCGATCGAGAGATTACCGCCTTGTGCACAAGTTGTCTAGATCAATGCGAATGCAGCTATCAAATAATTCTATTATGCACGAGCCTAGCAACTTGTAAACATTTCCATCTTCTTCTTCTTCTTCTTATACGGTCAAGCCGTGATTTTCATACCGATCTATCTCTTTTAGGTAATTCATAAGAGCATACAGTTCATATTGAAGCAAGCAAGCAACAGTTCCAATTTACATGTGATTCATTCATTTATCTACTCTTATCTTTTGTTACTTGGTATCATTAATCACTGGGACGCAACCAAAGAGTGGACTAGAGATCATTTTCTTAGGGCGTACAAATAAATGCAAGCCCGGTTAAAGCAACTCACCAAGATAAATCTTAATTGAGAGGAGGGACTTCACGCGCTGCTCACTCTCTGTGAATGTCTATGCATCCTCCTGCATTGGCACCAACATTCAATTAGCATCTTTCGGTCTCTTTCTCTCAAGATTCGGAATAAAATACGCAATAAGATGAAAGCGAACAATGAAAGCCAATCATCAAAAACGCATTCATCAAAACCAAGCAGCGAAAGAAAACATCCAACGAAAACTATTGGACTCATTTTAATAGAAGTCGATCCATCAGTTGGAAAGGTTTATTGTATTTCATCCGTGATCAATCGATACCCGCAATGGTTTTCCCAAATACTCAGTTCAAGACTGAGTCAGCAAGCCGTAGGTATTACATAGTGGACCACAAGGAGCGGGACACTACAGGTGGAGAAAAGTGCAGAATATGGTAAAGAAGCATAGATGCTCGATTGTTTGTGCATTAGAAAGTAAGATCAAGACGGAGACTCTAATCACTAGAAGAATGCCACATCAGTGGATGTCTATCCATAATCTGGCCAACTGTAGCATGGCGTGCATATGGGTGATATGGAAAATAAAGGAATGGAGTGGTCAGGTACGTTTCCTACCTGAGCAGCTTATTATCGTTGATTTCACTAATAAAGGTGGCCTCAAAGCTGTCGTGGGAGCAGTCTACGGTCATAATGACCGTAGACGCCGTTTCGAGTTATGGAGGGATATTGTTAGGGTTGCTACTGAAGTCGACGACAAACTGCCATTCATACTGAGCGGGGACTTTAATGCAATGGTATATGATAATGAAAAGAAAGGCAGAAGACCGGTCCCTGCATTCATTCTCAATGATTTTCAATCCTTTCTACTAAACTCGGGACTTCACTGCCTTAGTAGGATGGCCATATTCGGTCTTGGAGTAATAATTCAACATCGTCTCGAGTGGTTTGCCAACTAGATAGATCATTATGCAATAATAGCTGGTTGGCGACGTCCCCTAACGCTCGAGCGAAAGGACTGCAATGTGGTACCAGCGATCATTGTCCGATATTTTTTCGATTGTGTCAGGAGGCTACAAAGGTAAGATGTTCATTCAGATTTTGCAACTCCTGGCCATTAGTTGAGGGCTACCATCAAGTGGTCGAGCGGGGTATTCAGAAGGAATGCAGGGTAATATTCAATTCCAAATCATTCAAAAGCTGAAACAGATAAAACAAGACTTGAAAGCTTGGTACAAGGAGCGTCCCCTTACTACATTGGCTATCAGGGAGATGGAACTATGTGATATTCAGGATCTACTCCAATTAGATTCGATGAATGTTACATTGGCATCAAAGGAATTAAAGCTACGGGAGGAAGTAAGACTTCTTCGCTTCCAAGAAGAAATTCAATTACAACAAAGAGCTAAGTGTCTTTGGCTCAGAGAGGGTGATCGATGCTCGAAGTTTTTTTATTCTACTATACGGACTCGGCAAAATAGAAATAATATTGGCTTCGTGATCGACGAAAGTGGCAGAATTATAACTGAGGACTCACAACTAGGAGAAGCCGCTGTTGCATATTACACTTCTTTATATAATCAAACCGATTATATTACATCATTCCCAGAAATTATTAACAAGAGAATAATTACAGCTGATGGTAATAATATCTTGAGTCAGGAAGTAACAATGGAGGAAGTAGAGCATATAGTAAAAAATACAGACGCCAATAAAATACCAGGGCCAGACGCGTTTAATGCGGGTTTTTACAAACAGCATTGGGAACAACTCAAGCATCAGCTTCTTCAGATGGTCCAAGATTTCTTTTGCACTGGTCATCTATTAAAGGAGATAAATCACACATTCTTGATGCTGATACCGAAGAAGGAAGGGGCTGTGGCTCTGGGTGACTTTTGTCCAATTGTCTGCTGTAATTTTTTATATAAAATTATCGCTAACATTATAGTATCTAGAATACAAAGTTTAATACAGGAACTCATCTCTATGAACCAGTCTGCGTTCATAAAGGGTAGATCGTTTACTGAAAATTGTTTGCTGGCATATGAATTGGGGCGTGAGTTCAACAAACCAGGAGGAAGAAAATGATGTATCAAGCTGGATCTACAAAAAGCTTATGACATGGTGAATCGGGAGTTCATGTGCGAGGTACTTCTAACATAGGATTTACCAGCTGGTGGGTAGACAAGATCAGGGACTGCATCACAACATCCACCTTCTCGGTGCTCGTCAAGGGACAACCGGCAGGATACTTTGGCAGAAATCGAGGGCAGCGGCAGGGAGATCTGCTCTCTCCATATTTGTTTACTACAGTGATGGAGCACTTCACGTGCTTGATGGACTTGACGGTGATGCAGGGGCGCATCCGACCATTATATCATCGAGTCTCACCTAGCATATCCTATTTAATATACACTGATGACTTATTGGTCTTTATGGTGCCGACAAAAAGAGGGATTGACGCACTTCTCTCCATTATGGAGGACTTCAAACGAGTGTCTGGACTACATCTCAACCGAGAGAAAAGTCGGCTTTATGTTAATAAATATTGCACACAAAAGGAGAGATGGTCGGAGCTACTATATATAGATTTGGATGAGCTTCCTGTAAAATATCTTGGGTTGCCACTCTCGGTGACTTATCTAAAGGATGTGGACTGTAATGGTCTGCTGCAGTAAGTAAACACTCGGCTAGAGGGATGGCAGTCACAATTGTTATCGTTCGACGGTATAATAGAGCTAGTTAGGTCAGTGATACTGGCTATAATCGCATATTGGATGCAAGAGATATTTATTCCCACGAGAACCATAAAGCGGATCGAAACCTTACGCGCTAACTTCGTGTGGCGAGGAGGATTACATGCGATTTCTTGGGACGAGCTATGTTTGCCGAAGGATGAAGGGGGAGTCGGACTTCGCTCCCTCTGTGTTCTCCATGAAGTTGCTATGTTAAAATTGGCATGGAAGCTTATTGAAGGGAAGACAATATGGACGCAATGGTCGATGAATAGATACATCCGTTTGAGCAACTTCTGGGTCCAAACAATTGACAATAACTTCTCGGTGACGTTCAAGAATATATTAAGGCTTCAGCCAAAACTGAAGAATATTATACTGCGAGTCATTCATGACAGGAGGCACACGAGTTTGTGGCTCGGCCCATGGTTACAACATGAAAGCTTAGTTGATAAACTAGGCTGGCCGACTTTTGAAATTATGGGTAGCACAGAGGTAATAAGTGCCATAATTCAGAATAGAGTTTGGATGACGGAGTCGAGACAGGTTAGCACTTGGTTTAAAAAGGAAATAGAATCCATAATCCTAGATAGGGAGGCGGATATGGACTGCTGGGTATGGAAGGGCACTCAGGATGGAGTCTTCTCGAGGAGCAGAGTATATGACCAAGAGCGGCCACATAAGGCGAAGACAGGTTGGTGGATGTGGTAAGGGTTAAGGGAGCGTCCATTAAGATGCAAATATGTATCTATAAAGCCGTTCGTGACAGGCTATTAACTAAGGCGCGACTACTCAGGTTTGGCATACAAATTTTGAGTGCGGCTTGTGTTCTTTGCGACAGCGAGGAGGAGACGCGAGATCACTTATTTTTTCAAGTGCCACACATCTGGATACATATGGCAACATTACAGAGTACAAATAGGAATGGCGAACAATCGGAGAGAAGGAATTTAAGAAATTATTGAAGAGGTGAGGGCGTTGAAAACAAAAGGAATGGATACAAATGATAAAGGGAGAATCAAGCTTCTGTCTGCGGCCTGACACGTGTGGCGTGAGAGAAATAGAAGAATATTCGAAGGGAGAAGAACTATATTATTGGGCATCATCAACAACATTGACATTAAAATTAGCTATATGAGTTGTAATTAATAGCTAGGAATACTCGTATTCCTGTGTTTAGAGATTGTAATTGTACCAGTTTTATTAATGAAAATTATCCTTGCTCCAATGAAAATTATCCTTGCTTCAATATATATATATATATATATATATATATATATATATATATATATATATATATATATATATATATATATATATATATATATACATATGTATATATATATATATATATATATATATATTTTTTATATATGTATATATATATATATTTTTTATTTTATATATATATATATATATATATATATATATATATATATATATATATTTTATATATATATATTTATATATATATATATATATATATATATATATATATATATATTTTCTTTTTTTTAAAGGTCTTGGTTGTGTTATATATATATATATATATATATATATATATATATATATATATATATATATATATATATATATATATATACTTCAATGGCTAGACCTACTGACGAGAAGGGGCTTGGACTTCGAAGTCTAGAAGAGATTATCGACTCCTTTTCTACTAAACTCTGGTGGAAAATTAAGACTCAAGATGGGCTCTGGTCTTCTTTTATCAAGAACCGTTATTGTAAGTTCACTGACATTGACGAGGTTCGTATAAACTCAAATGCTTCTCAAATCTGGAAAAGGATTCTTCATGGGAGAGATATATCTAATCACCTGATTGTTTCCAATCCTATGAATCAACAACCTTGGTCGTGGTCTCCTTCGCAATCGGGGGTGTTCTCCTTGGCCTCGGCTTGGCGACATACTAGAGTTCCTTCCCCTCGGGATACGAACTTCTGCCACATATGGAATTCATGTATTCCTATCAAATGGTCTGTTCTGGAATGGAGAATATTGCATGATCGTCTTCCGACTGACGATAGTGTACAAAAGCTTGGATATCACCTCGCCTCGCAATGCCATTGTTGTGTTCAACCTCAACAGGAATCTATTGGGCATATATTTCATGAAGGAGATCTTGCGAAGGTGGTTTGGCAACAGTTACAACAATGCTTCCGTATCCGTAGTACAGGTGACTTTAAACAAAGGTTAAAGCGTTGGTGGTGCAGGCCACTGATTCATTTTCGGGAAATCGTAGTAGCTGCAGCTTGTTGGGTAATATGGAAAAACAGGAACAAATGGAGATACGAGTCTTACAAGTATTCAGGTGATCAATTAGTAGGGGAAATTCGGCGCCAAACCTTAAAAGCTCTTCAAAGATGCAAACATGTGAAATCTGTTCATCCTTTTTTGCAGCTAGGTTATTAGCTAGCGGTTTTTTGAGTTTGATTGTATCTTAAACTGATAATTTTGGTTGTAACCTGAGTTGGGACTCATATGAAAGATCAATAAAATTCTAGTGTTCCTTTAAAAAAAATAAATATATATATTTTTTTTTTTAAAAAAAAAAAAAAATATATATATATATATATATATATATATATATATATATATATATATATATATATATATATATATAAAGTTTTGTATATATATATATATACAAAACAGGAATATATATATATATACAAAAATTTATATATATATATATATATATATATATATATATATATATATATATATATATATTTTTTATATATTTATTTTTTTTTATATATTTTTTTTTTTTATATTTATTTTTTGACTAATTCTACTATGGTAAATATACAAAACTTTATATATATATATATATATATATATATATATATATATATATATATATATATATATATATATATATATATATATATATATATATATAAAGTTTTGTATATTTACCATAGTAGAATTAGTCAAAAAATAAATATATATTATTTGATTGAATGTAAAGTCTAAAACAAAAGTCAAAAGTCTAGATCAAACTGGTTCAAAATTCAGTTGAGTGATTCACCAAGTTGATCGAATCTTTAGAAAAAAAATAATCAATCGGTATTAAAGTTCACGGATTGATCGTTTCAACTAGTCGCTCCGGTCTAATTTTTAACACACATATTTTTACTATTACTACACTATCCTGATTTTGAGCGAACTTTGGTTAGCCTAGCCAATTCAGTCTGGTTTGGACTCAATCGAAATATATATCATTGGCTAAGACATGAGACATGCTCATTGGTGGTTGTGGGTTAGGGCATGAAGTAGGAAATTAATTGGCGCCAATGGTATGGTATGAGCTAGATATGGAACAGCATGCCTTCGTATCGGACCTACTGGACGAGTTATGTAACCTGTGGACCAAGTTAAGATAATTGTAAGCCTTTAGGCCGAGTTGTGAACCATTACATGGAGAGAGCTTGCTCTCAACATGCCTTGTAAAATTTTAGTCCCACATCGGAAATGCACCATGAGTTATCTCAACATATATACTTGGTTGTGTTGTTGAGAGATGTACATGGGGTGGTGACCCTAAGGAGGGAACCGTGTGGGTGATTTTACTAGGAGGTAAGAATAAGGCTCCAAGGATTAAGCATTAATGCTTTTGTCATTCTCTTGGATGGGCTTAGCGACTCGGACTCGGACTCGGACTCGGGCTCATGGGCTCATGAGGCATAATGTGGTATTTTGTTGGCGCACTTTGCACTTAGCACGTCATGCGGCTCATATGCGGCCATGCGGTCTTATACGGCATGTAGCTCATATGCGGCCTCATGCAGCTCATGCGGTCCATGCGGTCCATGTGGCCATGCGGCTCATGCGGTCCATGTGGTCCATGCGGCTCATGCGATTCATGTGGTCCATGCGGCCCATACGGCTCATGCGGTCCATGAGGCTCATGCGGCCCGACTGCTGCTGCTGCTGCCGCATGGAGGGCTCCGCTGACTGTGCAGACTACAAGTCAGTTATGGAAAGACTGATTCAATACGATTAATTCAGATCCACTTTTTGTGGGATTTGAATTAATTTCGTTGCTATCTTTGTGGGATTTGAATTAATCTCGTTGCTATCTTTTTGGGATTTGATTCAATCTTTCCATAACTGAAGAGGCGGCTAGGGTTTCCACCCTCTCTATATATATACTCTCTTCTGGCCTCCTTTGTGGAGACTACGAAAAATATAAGTCAGAAAAGGAGAAAGAGAGAGAGGGCTGCTGCCGCCATTGCAAGTCCATCCGAGGAGTCAGAACAGAGGTGACTTCGAGCGTTCCACAAGTTCTTCAAACTTGCTGGTTCCTGGAAGCAATTCGTGTGGGGCGAATCTTACTTTGAGCAACGGTGTTTTGACACCCCAGCAACTTTTCTTCATCTCATCCTTCTCTACATTATTGTAACTCGTTCTGTCCCAATTGCAACACGTTTGCAAGGAAGAACGAGAGATCTTCTCTTCTCTATTTCTCTCCTCCATATTGTAATCGGGTTATTTGGTTTTTTGTATCTTCGTAGATCTCTATTGCATCTGTTTTACCATCTTTGATCAAGCCCCGGGACTAACAATCTCAAAGCAAGATCCTTATAGATGGAAAACATTAATGTTTCGCTCGTCCAATCGGACTACTGTAAGTTGGAAAAGTTCGATGGAGAGCATTATCAAGTCTGGAAGAGGAAGGTTTATCTAACTCTTCAACTCAAAGACGTTGATCATGTACTGTTGGAGGAAGAACCTTCTGTTCCAGACATTGGGTCTACTGCCGCAATCAATGCGGCTTCCAAACTCCAGACCAAATGGAGAAGGGAAAATAGTATCTGCAGGCTTCTCATCCTGAATGCTATGGAGGATTCCCTGGCAGAATCCTACTCGAAAAAGGAACTTGCCAAAGACATATAGGAGTCTGTGGAAAAACTGTATGAAGAAGACAGGAACAGGAGCAAGATGTTTATGGTTAAAAAATATCACAAATTGCTCTTTGAGGACGAGAAGTCCATGTTGCCACAGGTGAAGGAATTTCTGAAGCTACGTCAGAAACTGGAAGACGAAGAGATGCCCCTTCCCGACAAGTTTGTCGTTGGAGGGATCGTCTTAAAACTTCCTGCTGGATGGAGTACCTTCTATGCAAGGATGCTCAGAAAGAAGCTAGACATTAGCTTGGGAGATCTACTTCAAGAGATCCATGTTGAGGACGAGATGCGTTCCCAACAGAAGGTGGACACTCTGTCCAAACAGTTGGCTAAAGCCAATCTAGTGCAGACGAGAGATCCCAAGGGGTAGCAGGCGGCTTCTCATCCCAAGAAGAAGGACTTTACTAATCTAAAAGTGAAGGGTCCTTCATTCAAGCAACAGAAGACTAAGTTCCACGTGACTTGTTACAATTGTGGCAAGAAAGGCCACTACAAGAGTGAATGTAGATCCAAGCCTAAACAATCAGAGAAAGGTGAGCCTAGTAAGGTTTCATTGGTTTCTAACATTGTTGCTATGATCGCACAGGTCACAACTGTGGGGGTTGACTCTGACTGGTGGATAGACACTGGTGCGACTTGCCATGTCTGTTCTGGCAAGGAATGGTTCGTCACGTACCAGCCGATATCTGAGAAGGTTGTCATGGCGAACCAGGCCCAAGCTAAAGTTCTGGGGATCGGGACTGTGGAGCTGAAACTCACTTCTGGGAACACTCTGACGCTTCAAGGTATGAAGCATGTTTCGACGATTGCCAAGAACCTGATCTCTGGGAGCCTGCTCTGCAACGCAGGCTTGAGGATGGACATCAATGCTGGTCAGATGGTGATGTCCAAGAAGGGAACATACTTCGAAAAAGCTTATCAAACCGAAGGAATGTTTAAAATTTAGCTTGTCAACCAGTTTGATGACATTAATGCAGTTACATTTTCTGATTATTCTTTTGAGTTGTGGCACAATAGACTAGGACATGTTCATTGTAAAAGAATTAACAAAATGTCTAGTCTAGGACTTATCTCCAAATGTGGGGGTAAGGTGGAGAAGTGTGAAGTATGTGCTCAGACGAAGATCACAAGGAAACCCTTTCATCGGGTCAATCGAAGCACAGATCTTCTGGAGTTAGTACACTCTGATATCTGTGACTTCAAATATTTCTCCACGAAGGCCGGGATGAAGTATTTCATAACCTTCATCGACGACTTCTCAAAATACGCGTTCATCTACTTGCTCAAGACCAAAGACGAAGCTTTCGAGAAGTTCAGAGAGTTCAGGGCCGAAGCTGAACGGCAGACTGGACAACAACTCAAGTGGTTGAGGAGTGATCGAGGTGGGGAGTACAGGTCTCATGACTTCGCATCGTTCTGCAAAAAATATGGAATCATATGCGAGACTACTGCTCCATATTCTCCTCAATCCAATGGAGTACAGAGAGAAAGAATCGAACATTAACAGAAATGATGAATTCAATGCTGCTTACTGCAGGTCTTCCTAATTGCTACTGGGGAGAAACTGCATTGACGGCCACTTATATTCTAAATAGAGTGCCATATACAACTTCGGACGTAACTCCTCATGAACTCTGGTTCAAAGTCAGACCAAACTTGAATGTTATTCGAGTGTGGGGGTGTCTGGCGTATGTGAAGCTCCCAGATCTGAAGATTCAGAAGCTGGGGACAAGGACTACGAAGGCGATCTTCTTGGGGTATGCCGAGAAGAGTGATGCTAGGAGATTTCTTGATATTGAGTCAAATCATATCATCGAATCTCGCGATGCTGAATACTTTGAAGACAAGTTTGCAAAAGACAAAAATATTGTTCTTTCGGACATTCCGGAAAATGATGTAGGTGCAAATGAGACTAAAATCTCATATGGGCCAGTAGTCCAAGAAGAAGCTGTTGTTGATAAAATAACTCTTGTACCAGAACTCGTAGAGCCGTCAGCAAAGCGAGCGAGGAGACCGAAAGCCTTCGGAGATGACTTTGTCACCTATCATGTGGAAGCAGATCCGCTAACCTATGATAAGGCGATAAAGACCAGAGATGCTATCTTCTGGAAGAAGGCAGTGAATGACGAGTTTGACTCTATCACCTCCAATAACACATGGGTGCTGGTAGATCTACCTGAAGGAGAAAAGCCCATCGAATGTAAATAGATCTTCAAGAAGAAGATGAACGCAGATGGAACTATTGACAAGTTCAAGGCCAGGCTGGTCGTCAAGGGATTTTCTCAGAAACAGAGGATAAACTACTTTGACACGTATGCTCCAGTAGCTCGGATGACCACCATCAGGATGTTAATCGCTCTTGCAGCTATACATAAGTTGGTGATACATCAGATAGATTTAAAGACAACATTCCTGAATGAGGAGCTGACCGAAGAGATTTACATACAACAGCTAGATGGATTTGTCGTCAAAGGTCTTGAAGACAAAGTCTGCAAGTTGGTAAAATCATTGTATGGTTTGAAGCAAGCTCCCAAGATGTGGCATGAGAAGTTTGACAAAGTTATTAGGTCAAACGGCTACAGAGTCAGCAAGACGGACAAATGTGTTTACACAAAGTTCGCTGATGGAAGAGGAGTCATTGTTTGTCTGTACGTGGACGACATGCTAATCCTAGGTACGAATATAGGCTGTCACAGAGACAAAGAAGTTCCTCTCAACCAAGTTCAGTATGAAGGACTTGGGGGATGCAGATGTCATCTTGGGCATAAAGATCATCCGGACAGACACTGGAGTAGCGCTGTCACAATCTCACTATATTGAGAAGATGCTCACACGCTATGGGTATAAGGATCTTCCAGGGATCGATACGCCATACAGGGGTGATCAGAAGCTGAAGCCAAACTCGAGGGAAAGCGTCAGGCAGCTGGAGTATTCCAGCGTTATCGGAAGTTTGATGTATGCAACCACTGCCACAAGGCCTGACATAGCTTTTGCCGTGGGAATGCTGAGTCGGTTCACAAGCAACCCAGGGATTGAATACTGGAAAGCTGGGAAGCGGGTGATAAAATATCTCAAGAAGACTCAGACATATGCACTGCACTACAACGGGTATCCGACAGTAGTGGAAGGCTTCAGTGATGCTAGCTGGTGTTCAGAGGTGAAAAGCGAGAGATCCACAGAAGGATATGTCTTTTCCTTGGGTGGGGCTGCTATATCGTAGAAGTCGAAGAAGCAGACTATACTCTCTCGTTCCTCCATGGCATCTGAATTCTATGCACTTAAAACTGCAGCAGATGATGCAGAATGGCTTCGGGAGCTCATGTATGATCTTCTAGTAGTTGGGGCTCAGATACCGACGATACCGATATACTGTGACAACCAGGCGACTGTGGCGGTGGCATCAAATGACCTCTTCAACGGGAAGAAGAGGACTGTACGGTTGAAGCACAGGGCAGTACACGATCTTATCAAAAGAGGTATAATTGCAGTGATTGATGTTCGGAGTCAGGAGAACCTGGCAGATCCGATCACAAAGGGCCTCAAGCGCCAGTTGGTCGATGACACAGCTTGTAAAATGGGCTTGAAGGCATTCTGATAGTGTGTCTTTGTAATCCTACCATAAAGTTTTATGCTATTAGTTCAAAGAGAAATCTACTAGGCATCTAACTTTTGGTTCAAAGGAGGATCACTGACTGGAAAACTATCAGGTAACAGAGGGTACTTGTTTTCTGGAACATGGAAGGGATACGGACCCATAACTACTGTTGTCTACTATGTATTTTTTGCGGAAAAAACAGATCCTATGGAAGGTTGGCTTAAACGCCTTAATGAGTTCTCAGGCAGAGTGAATGCCTGGTGTGCTTTACAGGAAGCACGGTAGAGCAGCACTACAAGGAGTAAAACTCCATGCTACAGTGGGGTGACTCCACCATGAGGTTTCCAGGTCTGGGGTAATGCCTCGGCTTTGCAAGCCAAGTCATAGCGGCGTAGCACCGCAATTAGACAGGTAGCCTAATGTTGTATAACGTAATTAAAGAGTTGTAGACAGCACTACAAAGGGAAGGATGGCCCTATGTTATAGTAGCATGACACCACGATGAGGTACCCAGATAGGGGTAAAGCTTCGGCCTTGCAAGCCATGTCGTTGCGGCGTAACACCGCAAGGAAGTCTTAGGCTTCATGCTGAGTAAATTGGCACTACAAAGAGGCTGAGACCTCATGCTACAGTAGTATGACACTACGATGAGGTTCCCAGGTAGGGGTAATGCCTCGACTTCAGGCCATGTCATAGCGGCGTAGCACCGCAAGGAAGCGCAAGGCTTCATGCCATGTCTCTTTAATAAAGAACTCACCTATAGTGTATGGAAAGAGATATCAGGCCGTCTCTTGAGGGTAAACTTGTAGACGTCCAAAATTATACGCTGAAACCAGGCTGGCACAGGGCCTTTAATGTGCAGCCAGAAGCACACGTAACTACACTTTATGAGTGGGAAGAATTACAATTGTGGTTCAGAATTCAAGGCGTAGTCCATTCTTGTATCACATTGTTATTTAACCCATACGAAAAGATTCAAGTCGTCAGCGACATCTATCCTAATGCAAAATGGACAGTTACTGTGGAGAACGCTCAACCCTGGACACATATATATGTTGTGATATATAGGGGATTGTTGGTGCTTTCTTTACATGGAGAGAGCTTGCTCTCAACATGCCTTGTAAAATTTTAGTCCTACATCGAAAATGCACCATGAGTTATCTCAACATATATACTTGGTTGTGTTGTTGAGAGAAGCACATGGGGTAGTAACCCTAAGGAGGGAACCATGTTGGTGATTTTACTATGAGGTAAGAATAAGGCTCCAAGGATTAAGCATTAATGCTTTTGTCATTCTTTTGGATTAATTCCATTTGGAGCTAAGCCCCAAAGGGGCTTAGCGACTCGGACTCGGACTCGGACTCGGGCTCATGGGCTCATGAGACATAATGTGGCACTTTATTGGCGCACTTTGCACTTAGCACGTCAGCAGTCATACGGGTCTTATGCGGCATGCGGCTCATATGCGGCCTCATGCGGCTCATACGACCATGCGGCCATGCGACCATGCGGCCTCATGCGGCTCATACGGTCCATGCGGTCCATGTGGCCATGCGGCCCATGCGGCTCATGCGGTCCATGTGGTCCATACGGCTCATGCGGTCCATGCGTCTCATGCGGCTCATGCGGTTCATGTGGTCCATGCGGCCCATACGGCTCATACGGTCCATGCGGCCATGAGGCTCATGCGGCCAGGCTGCTGCTGCTATTACCGCATGGAGGGCTCCGCTGACTGTGCAGACTACAAGTCAGTTATGGAAAGACTGATTCAATACGATTAATTCAGATCCACTTTTTGTAGGATTTGAATTAATTTCGTTGCTATCTTTGTGGGATTTGAATTAATCTCGTTGCTATCTTTTTGGGATTTGATTCAATCTTTCCATAACTGAAGAGGTGGCTAGGGTTTCCACCCTCTCTCTATATATACTCTCTTCTGGCCTCCTTTGTGGAGACTACAAAAAATATAAGTCAGAAAAAGGAGAAAGAGAGAGAGGGCTGCTGTCGCCATTGCAAGTCCATCCGAGGAGTCAGAATAGAGGTGACTACGAGCGTTCCACAAGTTCTTCAAACTTGCTGGTTCCTGGAAGCAATTCGTGTGGGGCGAATCTTGCTTTGAGAAACGGTATTTTGACACCCCAGCAACTTTTCTTCATCTCATCCTTCTCTATATTATTGTAACTCGTTCTGTCCCAATTGTAACACGTTTGCAAGGAAGAACGAGAGATCTTCTCTTCTCTATTTCCCTCCTCCATATTGTAATCGGGTTATTTGGTTTTTGTATCTTCGTAGAGATCTGTTGCATCTGTTTTACCATCTTTGATCAAGCCCCGGGACTAACAATACCTTAGTGCTATGGGAGCTCACACATAGAGGGGATAAAGCTTCACTTTGTCCTCCTATAGATTCTTGTGCCTTCATCAATGACTTCTTCGTCTATATAGGATTGAGAACAACAAGCTGTTGGCCTTGCCCTTCTATAACCTTCGTCCCCACTCCACTATCCTGAATAGGAGTAGAATGCGTCCTATAGTACCTTGGGATGGGCGGGAGAGAGTTCATCCTAATAGAATGACTATCTCCTACCCTTTGGTTCTCAAGAATATAATGTCCGTCTTCCTCCCCTGGTCATCGTCTGTACTGCGTTCACCTTCATGTCCATCTTGTTTCTCTTCGTCATTGTTGGTGTCCTTTGACCTTGACCCTGAAGTGCTCCCGTCAGAGCGCATAGACTTATTATATGTTTGAAGCTATTACATATCGTACAAGTAGGGGGTGTCACGCCCCGACCCGGAATCACCCAAATCATCATCCTCGCAGCCCGTGTGTGGCATCTGCCACCCCGATTAAAAATTTATAAATTTTTTAAAATTTTATTTGATTATATTATGGTTGATTTCTATGATCATAGGATGTCATGCCTATGCCCACAGGTAAGTTAGGACCATCTTATGGTTATATAGCCTCTAGGTAGGTTATATAAACATTCTATAGCTATTTTATAGTTTATTATGATTTTTAGATATTTTAGATAATTTTTAAATATTTATTTTGTGGAGATTTATATATTTTATTGACTTTCATGATTTACCATATGACCATTCGGAGTTATTTTTGGGACCCCGTATTTTATTTAGGCTCTACTAGGTTATAAATATGTTTTAGAATATTCTAGGATTTTTTGGATTTTTCTGTAATTTATTTTGATTTATTTGGACTTAAAATAATTTTTAAATGATTTTTTGAATTAAATAATTAATTACCCAGTCATTCACCTAGGGGGGCCACCTGTCGGCGCCAACTGCTACAGTAAACCGCCTCTATCTCTCCTATATATATTATTATATTCGTCCACCCTAATTAAATTCATGCTGATTTGGAGAGAGGTTTCATCTAGGAGTCCTTCAACTTTTCGAAGTGATTGCCGCCAAACCAGAAGAGCTTTTTGCACGTCGTTTTTTTTTGTTGGAAGCGTATTGATGTATATTTTCTGAATATATAATTTATTTTCGTAATTTCTGAACCTAAATTTTTGGAAAATTTGTAGAGTGCTAGTTGTCCAAATTTTGACACATTTTGGTGTTTTCGAGATTCTGGGAGAACCAGGAATCCGAATCATGAACCGTTTGAAGTTTCGGAAAGCTAACACAGAGCTCTATGACATATAATATTTCCAGAAATTAACTAGTTAATCCAGTATTTTTAATAATTCGTAGAACTTAGTTTTGCCAATAAATTACCGATTTGGTCATGGAAAGCCATAACGGCGATATCTTTTGACCAAAGCATGATTTTGTGGCACGATTGATTTCAGTGCACTCGTGGTACTGAAATATACTAAGATGTGCACTCAAATTATAGAGTTTGTGTCGTTTTACTATTTAGTTATCGATGCGTCTCGATTTGCGTGCCACGGGTTTCGAATTGGAAACTATGATCTTCTTTGGCTAAAAATTAGTATTTAATTATAATTCCAGAATTATATTAGATTAAATTAGGTTTTAGATAATTTATTTTATCATTAAATAGGATTAGTTATGTTAAACTAGTAGCCACTTTTTAGGGTTTTCAGAGTGGAATTTTCATAATCTAACTTATGGTTATTTATATGACGGGATAAATCGATCTATGACGTTTGAGTTGTGACTTCATCATCTAGCGGAGCAAGACAAGTATCACTATGACCTATATTGCCTTTATTTTATGCTGCATGTTATTCTTTTTCTTAAATTGATAGCCTTATCTTGTATACCATTGGTGCACGAGAGTTATACTTGTTACCATAGCCATACATGTTCACTTAATGTTTTCGTTCAATGTTCAATGTTTAAAGTTAAAGTTAATGTTAAAGTGATCATGTTTACCTGTGAGAGAGTCGGGAGGGAGAATACAAACTAGTATGCACGTGGTCTACACAATGTATATTTTTCCCCTATGTCAATGTTGATAGCAGTCGTTGCACCTTACGTACCGACTGTCGGATGTCCTAACCCGTCCACATGCGAAATACTTGTATTCTAGAACACACAGTACACGTTATTTGTTTCGTGTTGATATTTTGCCCAGAGGTTTTTCTTATATTCATCATTCTCATATATTGTCTTCGTGTCTTAATTATACCTTCAACTGTTCTACGTCATAATTGTACTCTCAAACTATTTTCCATTGTATATGGGTCTCTTTTGTATCATGTTATGTTCATCCTTTCTTTCCTGCTATTCTGCGTGCTTGTATATTATATTGTGTAGTGTAGTGTTATGGTGATCTTGCTTCAATCCTGACTGAATAACTATTTTTCAGCTTTAGACAACGTGGTTTACCCCGAGGTTAATGGTATGTATCTTGGCAACACTGACGTTACCAATGTGCCGGTTACTTCTACTGATACGAAGTAGCATATTTCTTTCTTATGCTTTTTCGTTTTAGTCTTGTCTAGTGAGCTTAGCGGACTCAGGTCTAGTTATTTTATATTTACTTTCAGCGAGTTTGTTTCCGAGACTATCTGATTTGTAGTGGATCTTTCTTTAAATCATTTATTGAGACTTTTTAGTTTAATCTCTTTGTCGTAACTTAGTTATGGATGATATATGTGGACTGTGTACTTGTATGGATCATGCTTATCATAGACAGCGTACTACCGCCGACACTGCGACGTAGGCTTGGCTTGGACACGTACTCGTATTCCAAAAGCGGGTACGGGTCGTGATAATTTTTATTATGGCCCATGCAGGTCCGATTTCGCATAAGGTTGCGAACTCACGGTTAGTACTTCAACTTAGTAGTACTAGTTGTGAGCCGGCAAATAGAATTGAAGATAGCACTTAGAATAACTTCTAGGAGAGTTACATCATCCATATATAGTATTAGAGTCTAGGATCTCATCCACATACCAGACCTCCTTCCTCGATTCCATTTTTAAACTCTCGGCTGACTTCTTTGATTTGCATCTTGCTTGATTCCTTCTGTTGTAATTCTTATCCCTTCTTTCGTGCTTGATAAATGTTAGGAAGGTGACTCATGCTAGGAAGACATGTTCCATTGTCCCATCACATTATTACTTTAACTCTTATAAGTTATGTAGAATGTCGCACGACCTAACACTCCTTTTGAACTTAACTACGGCCTTAGAGAAGAAGACAATAGGACGAATGTATAGGCACAAACACCGGAATAGTTTAGATTTTATTTGAAGAACTTGAACTATTCACACCTTCTTTATCTTCTCGTGTACTCATAATTCTAACTATCTTGACTAATGCTGCTATAATAGCCTAGTTTTGCAAGCTCATCCTTTTATCGAACTTGTTCAAGATATATGTTATATGGGCATGTCCACTAATGTATTGTCTAATCAGAACCGGTGCATGATGATCTGATCAACCTAGTGCACTTGGTTCGCTCTTCGTATGATTATTCTACATGGATTAAGATATAGTTAAATTTTTTTCTCTAGGATCTCAACCGCAACGATCTTGACAACTCCCTTTTGGACTATTCAATCGCCCTTGAAACCCATATTTGCAAATCGATCCCATCTCCCTTGAACTCTTATTGTTTTTTATCACCTATTTCGAAAAAACAAGCAATCGACGGCACGAAGTATTCCCCTATGGCCATGATAGTTTAATTTCTTTTTCAATAATGACCCTCCCATGACTTACCCTAAGAACTGTTATTAGATTGCCATAGAAGATTGCTTGCATATATTACTATATTTATGTATAAACTTGTGTGTTTATTTTTTAGGACAAAAATATTTTTAAGGGGGATAGTATGTGGCATCTTCCACCCCTATTAAAAATTTATGAATTTTTTTAGAATTTTATTTGATTATATTATGGTTGATTTCTATGATCATAGGATGTCATTGTCATGATCCGCTCCCGAATAATCGGACACGAGTCGGACACGCCTAGCCTTCGTCGTTAGACACGATGAAGTAAGCTGTACCAATCTCTAGGAAAACTACAAGTCCAGATAATAATGAATATAAACCACAGCATCTAATATCGAATCCCAGAATCAAGTACAAGTCTAAGAGTTATTACAATTTCCAGCAAATGAAATGTAAACTGATGTCTCTAATACAAAGTCCAAATGAAAACTAAAAGGGAAAATACTAGGCTTCCTCAGCCTCTAAGTCCAGAGCAACACCAGCTAGCTCATAGGTACCCTCGGGCTCCTGCCCGTAATAAGTATCACAGATAGCCTCCATCTCACCTACAACATATCCTAGTCAGGAGCGGAGCTAAGTATATCCAAGAAAATGAACATGAAAATCATGATATGGAATGTATACAGGAAAATATAAAGTACGAGAAATAAGAACATGAAATGAAACCTGAACATGAATACTGAAAAGTAAATACAGGAAATACAGGAAACATGAAATAAAACCTGAACATAAAATATACAATGAACCTGATGTGTGCAATATATCGAAATACATCCAGAGTGTGTGATCGGCTTGGGTAGATTCAGGGAACATGAAATGGTACGGCTTCGGTCCCGCGTGCACGATGCGGGGCCTAAGCTATTCACATGAATAGTAACTCGGGTTTGATCACACATTTGTAGTATTTTCCCTCCCAGACACCAGTAAACTCAGGGGAAAAGATATAAGACAATCTCGTGAAACATCGTGTCAACAAGGAGATACAAGCATGAATACAAGACATGAAGTAATAGACAAGTCCGAGGAGTATACTTACCTTGCTCAAGGTGATCAAGAGAGGGTAGTAGATCTGGATGTTCTCATGTATATAGATACAAAATTTAATTAAGTTCTAAGACTACTCTAGATGATTCTGGCTTTAAGATTACTATTAAATAGCTATTCTTAGAGCATGTATAATATTTTATTTAATTTCTCCTAATTAAGAAAAGTATACTCAAGAGGAAATTAGAAGTTTAAGCTAGTATACCTAGTATACTTCTAATCTGCTTTGAAGAAGCTTAGCTTTCTTTAAGTAGAGCATAAATGCTAACTCTTACCAAAATGGTGAACAATTACACATAGTTAAAAATATTCATTAACCAATACACTAATATTGGACAACCACATGACTTCAAACAACAATATTAGTCTATTAAATCTAGACCAATAATCAAACTTTTATTCCATGGAGTTCTCCTAAGGTTTGAACCCACTTGTTATGATATCAATAAAATTCCAATAACAAAATGTAGTTGGCTGCAGAACACCCACAGGAAACAAATGCAGCAAAAGCTTTACTCTCCTTGCCATTCACCACAACAAGTTAAACTACCAACCAAAAAAACCAACCACAGCATCTATACATCTCAATTGTGCTTAACAAATTAATCAACAGTTAAAGAAATAAATCATGTCCCAGATTCCTGTCAACACAACACCTAGCCATCCCATTCCATATTACTCACAACACGCAGCAAGAAGGAAACTAAAATGAACTTCTCAACAAGACTTAATTTTGATCATAAAACATCAAGATCATAAAAGACTGGGTTTAAATTCAACTTTTCAAAAAATAACAAACTCCACACTATTAAATACAAGAAAATAATATAGGAAAATAAATCTACAACCAAATCGAATTAGTATATAAATTAGCCATTGCCTCAACTCTGGACCCCTAGATTGGTTGCTCGAACACAATTTTTAACTAAAAAAAATGATCACGATTGGACTTGAGGCATCCAGGAGGACACGAACCCAACATGATACGAACTGGTAAGATCCCGGATACGAACATGCAGAATGCATCACCCTGAAACCAGCTCCAAGGATACACCTCACGAACGGATACTCAACACGACATGCCTGGACACTTCATCACACGAACGAGTACAGTAGGTCCTCGAACACGGCTCAAATATCACAAGGAGCAGACACGAACATGCAAAATGCAATACAGAAACAATACTGGTATTATGACCAAATCAAACTAACTAAATCAAGAATTTAAAGAGAAAATTACCTGATAGAATAGATCGATGAAGAGGACACGTAACTTCTAATTCCGGACACGATCTTATTAAGATCTGCATCAACAACAGGACACACAACGAAAGGATTGATTCACAGTAAACAAACTAATTCAAAAAATTCTCCCAAATTTTCAAGAATCTAAATCACGTACTCACCGTTGGTTGATGCCTAACGGACACGAACTTGATCAATAAACGGTTCAGTCCAACTCTCAATCTTGAGTTCGAATAACAATCGAGGTTGCTTCAGTTGGCGTTGAGTCCGGATCACGAGGAATCACTAGTGTACTCCTAAGTACAGGAAAATAGTTTCGATCAATTTATGAGAACTCGGTCAAAATGGCTAAACGACTCCAGATTGGAATAATTTAAGAAGAACGTTCAAGAACTCTCCACGAATCAATTTTCAGAGCAAAGAGGAGACGAAAGAGGACACGGACACGCAGTGTCGAGCGATCACTAGAGAAGAACTCGTGGAGGAGATGGAAAATCCCAGCCATTGCAGGAGTGAAATCGCCTCGCCATCGCCGCGGTTGTCGCCGTCGGGGAAGATGCTCACAGGGGACGACGATCCCTAGCCACGGGGTTGCTGCCGAAGTGATGGCGCTACTGCGGTGGCTCAGAAGCCGGAGAAGAGACCATTCCTCGTCACCATCATCGGAGTTGATGTCGTCGACCGGTCGGTTAGGGTTTGGTCTCGCAGAGATTTGGAGAAGAACCGAGAGCTCAGCTCTCGAAATTAGCCGAGAGTGAAGAATGGAGGAATTGCTTCCTCTCTCTTCAGAAAAGAACTAAATAGGAAAAGGATTTTTAACAACCCTCCCCCCCCCCCCCCACTAAATGGCTTATTAACAATTAATCCCCTACCCTTTTCACATATTGCATAAATTCTTTAAATCGGTTAGAAAAGGTGGGGACCACTAATTGTTAGTTACAAAAAACTTCTAAAATTTAAAATCCTGCTCTAATTCAATTCCCTCCAAAATAGTTTTAAAAACTCATTATTTAAAAATTGATTAAATAATTAATCATTAATCAGGAAATAATTTTAGGTTTTGAAAATACTGAAAAAGTAGAGTGACAGTCAAGCCTACGCCCACAGGTAAGTTAGGACCATATTAAGGTTATATAGCCTCTAGGTAGGTTATATAAACATTCTCTAGCTATTTTATAGTTTATTATGATTTTTAGATATTTTAGATAATTTTTAAATATTTATTTTGTGGAGATTTATATATTTTATTGACTTTCATGATTTACCATATAACCATTCGGAGTTATTTTTGGGACCCAGTATTTTATTTAGGCTTTACTAAGTTTTAAATATATTCTAGAATATTCTAGAATTTTTTTGGATTTTTCTACAATTTATTTTGATTTATTTGGACTTAAAATAATTTTTAAATAATTTTTTGAATTAAATAATTAATTACCCAGTCATTCACCCAGGGGGGCCCACCTGTCGGCGCCAACTACTACAGTAAATTGCCTCTCTCTCTCTCTTCTATATATATATTATTATATTCGTCCACCCTAATTAAATTTCTATCGATTTGGGGAGAGGTTTCATCTAGGAGTCCTTCAACTTTTCGAAGTGATTGCCGCCAAACCAGAAGAGCTTTTCGCACACCGAAAGCGTATTGAGGTATATTTTCTGAATATATAATTTATTTTCGTAATTTATGAACCTAAATTTCTGGAAAATTCATAGAGTGCTAGTTGTCCGAAATTTGACACGTTTTGGTGTTTTCGAGATTCTGGAAGAACCAGGAATCCGAATCACGAACTGTTTAAAGTTTCGGAAAGATAACACAGAGATCAATGACATATATTTTCTAGAAATTAATTAGTTAATCCAGTATTTTTAATAATTCGTAGAACTTAGTTTTGTCAATAAATCACCGATTTGGTCATGAAAAGCCATAACGGCGATATCTTTTGACCAAAGCATGATTTTGTGACACGGTCGATTCCAATGCACTCATGGTACTGAAATCTACTAAGATGTGGACTCAAATTACAGAGTTTGTGATGTTTGACTATTTAGTCATCGATACGCCTCGATTTACGTGCCACAGGTTCCGAATTGGAAATCATGATCTTCTTTGGCTAAAAATTAGTATTTAATTATAATTTCAGAATTATATTAGATTAAATTAGGTTTTAGATGATTTATTTTAGAATTGAATAGGATTAGTTATGTTAAACTAGTAGCCACTTTCTAGGATTTTTAGAGTGGAATTTTCATAATCTAACTTATAGTTATTTATGTGACGGGATAGATCTATCTACGACGTTTGAGTTATGACTTCATCATCTAGCGGAGCAAGGTAAATATCACTATAACCTATGTTGCCTTTATTTTATGCTGCATGTTATTCTTTTCCTTAAATTGATAGTCTTATCTTGTATACCATTGGTGCACGAGAGTTATACTTGTTACCATAGCCATACATGTTCACTTAATATTTTTGTTCAATGTTCAATCTTTAAAGTTAAAGTTAATGTTAAAGTGATCATGTTTACTTGTGAGAGAGTCGGGAGGGGGAATACAAACTAGTATGCATGTGGTCTACGCAATGTACAATTTTTCTTCAATGTCAATGTTCATAGCAGTCGTTGCACCTCATGTACCGACTGTCGGATGTCCTAACCCGTCCACGTGTGAAACACTTGTATTCTAAAACACACAGTAAACGTGATTTGTTTCGTGTTGATATTTTGCCCAGAGGTTTGTCTTATATTCATCATTCTCTTATATTGTCTTCGTGTCTTAATTATACCTTCAACTGTTCTACGTCATAATTGTACTCTCAAACTATTTTCCATTGTATATGGATCTCTTTTGTATCATGTTATGTTCATCCTTTCTTTTCTGCTATTCTGCGTGCTTGTATATTATATTGTGTAGTGTAGTGTTATGGTGATCTTGCTCCAATCCTGACTGAATAACTATTTTTCAGTTTTAGACAACGTGGTTTGCCCCGAGGTTTATGGTGCGTATCTTGGTGACACTGACGTTACCAATGTGCCGGTTACTTCTACTGATACGGAGTAGCATATTTCTTTTTTATGCTTTTTCGTGTTATTCTTAGCTAGTGAGCTTAGCAAACTTTAGTTTCAGTGGTTTTATATTTATTTTAGCGGGTTTGTTCCCGAGACTAGCTGAGTTGTAGTAGATCTTTCTTTAAATTATTTATTGAGACTTGAGTTTAATCTTTTGTTACAACTTAGTTATGGATGATAAATGTGAACTGTGTACTTGTATGGATAATGCTTATCTTAGACAGCGTACTACCGTCGATACTATGGCGTAGGCTGGGCTTGGACACGTACTCGTAACCCAAAAGCGGATGCGGGTCATGACAGCATGATGTCGCACGAGCCTGGAGTTGCACTCGTGCAAGACAAGATGACAATCTCTCAAAATGGTTATCTTTGATTTGATATATGCAAACGAAAGGAAATATAGTATATGAAACAATTCTTTTTATTGATAATGAACTGACATTACAAAGGCTTTTAATAGCCCAACTGAATTTGCCAGATTGGCTACAACACTTAAGTTCTCTCTTGCCCACAAAGGATTTCACCGTTCCATACATCATGCCTTCTATATCTTGGCCGCATCAATCCTGTTGCAAGTCCGATCGTCAATGCGATCGCACACTTCAAACGCTACGGCATTATATGCCTCTGCGCGATCAAGCGATGCTTCGTCGCGAGTAATCCATTCCCTGCATCCTGCATGAAAGCTGGTAGGGGATCAGTACGTTCGTCCTCGCATGTACTGATGAAAAGACCAACTTTCTAAACTGACATTTTAGTATTTACGTTCAATCATGCAACTTTGCTTATGATCTTGCTATATTCTCCTTAGGGTCAATTTTATGGCATATTCAAAAGCGGTAAAGCATGTTATCATGACAAGCAATCTCGTGTTTGTTTTGTGGTGCGACTTCTTACCAACATAGACGTACTCGCCCTTGCACCGACACAAGGTGAATATGCCCCATTCCTTCCCTGTCATGTTATAAGTGCTCTCTATGTAGGATCTATGTGTGTAGGATACATACGTGCATGTACTTTTAACCCATCGTTTCTTAACTATATGAAGATCGTTGGCGTATCCGCGCCAGAATGGACTAAAAGTTTCTCTTTTCTTTTATTTCTTTTCTTTCTCTTTTTCTTTTCTTTTTTTTTTCTCTTTTTCTTTTCTTTCTCAAATTGGGTAGCCCGGCGCTTCACGGGTTGGGTAGCTATCTCGACAACCGAATACATACCGTATGCATACCATCTTTTACTGCTTTTCACATCTATAACCTGTTGCTAGTCATCTTACAGATGTGCACCTATCAAAGATTATATCCCTCCTAAGTCGATCGGTCCTGGTGTCCCGACGCACCCGTTCGGAGGGAACATTTTCGTACACGGGAGATTATCTCAATATCTTCATGTCCATTCGACCATGCAACACACTATTATTCAAACAACCAAATATAGTCTTGAGTCCGAGACAGACTTTATCATCTCATAATTCTTCCATTAACTTTCTATGTTCTTACATTTCATACTTCGTTTCAATGTTCAATGGCATCATGCCTCAACTCAATGTTCGTCAACCGAACGACCCGAAGGTCCCGAACACTTTTCGAGGCATCATGCCACATCTGACAGTTCCGTCACCTACATGCCACAACTATTTTCTTTCGCAACGAAGCCATCTTTTATGATTCTCATGCACGTAGGCACGCTTTGACACGATTGTTCTCATTTCTTCGAGTCGTACATGCGATGCACGCCTCGATACCATAATTCCATGTTCTTAGCCTTAATGTACAATGTTCGTGGCTTGCACGCTAGGGCGCTCGCCTTCATACTCTTCCAATGTGCTAGCCTTTCTAACTCGTGCGCGAAGGCATGGAATAACTCATGCACTAAGCCACTCGCCGAATACAGTTATTCCATGTTCTTGTGGCTTGCGCACAGAGGTGCTCACCTTTGCGATATCCAATGTTCCATAGCGACTCGTGCATTTGATGCATGTTTTATTTCAATTGTTCTAACTAGTGTTCGACACACACACTATGATTTATCTTTCGATCGGACCACGCCCGTGACGTCGATAGGTTAACTTAGCATACAATGATACATTCTTACTTAGGCATGAAGGAGTAAAAAGAAGAGTCAATCCTCCCACCTTAAGCCGATACGCCTTGTTGTTTGTCGAGCCGATGCGGCTCGATTTCATAACTTTGTTGTACGACCAAATCTTCTGACTTAGCCATTCGAGCACTTATTATTTTATTGAACTATTCGATCGATTTCGGCCTACCATGCCCAAGTCCCAGCCTGTTGCGAGGCGGTGATTTGGGTTTTACAGACCCGTTACGAATGAGGCAAAATGTCGACCTCTAACATTTCAGCGCAAACGGATAGCCTGCACATGAAACCAATTAAAATCAATACTTACATCGATTTGGACTTACGCCTTGGGTAGATTCGATTTCTTAGAATCTTCGAGCTGACTCAACGCATTTATCCTTCGGGGTAATGCAGCGCTGCGCATCGATTCAACTTGATGCATTTCTTTGGGACAATGCAACTCTTCGTATCGACTTAATTTGATGCATTACTCGGGACAACGTAACTCTCTTATCGATTCGCATCGATACATTTCATTCAGTCAACGCGACTCTTTGAGTCAACATCTCAGCGTAATGCGTCATGCGAAGCGGGGCATTACAGGGGGCAACCATTCATACTCCACTTCTTGATCTATCATAGCATCGCTACGTAAGCAGAGAATTTAATATTTTTTGGGAGCGGGTCGAAGGCCTCAATCTCTGCAAAGACGCGGATGTAAGCCAACCGAGTCCTCTTAGCAGTCGGTGCAAATGGAAGAGCCAATAATACTAAGCATTTTCATTATCATGGCCACACTCCATATATGTAGGGGTAGCCAAAGGGAAGCGTATCAAGACCAAGACCGAGGAGAGACTCTCTCTCTCAAAGGAAGACACCGAAGACCAATGCTTGAGCATCACCAGTCTAGCATTGAACAATAAGCCCCCCCTTCAAGGGTTCTAACCATATCTCCAGGAAGAATCGAACAAAATAGAACCCATTCTCTCGGGAGAAAAACTAATGTTACCTTTGGGGCATCATTCGTGAGGAGCAAAAGCTCGCAGGTACCATAGAAAATTTGTGCGCCCACGACATAAATGATCAATATGTTCGTCTAATACTCTCTGGTCTCTATAAGATCGTCATCGGTAATGTCTGCAACCCGTTCTCCTCCCACAACAGTCGGTTCAACATATTGGAGCTCTAGCCCCAAAACCAGAATACTTGAGAGCGGGGGACAGACACAGCCAGCTACGTACATTGAAGTGTAACCCACCTTAATGTACGGTCACGGCTATCTAGATACATGAGGATTTTACTACAAACCAACGGTCTCTTATGGTCAATAAAAAGCCTAATGTCTCAATCTCAAGCAAGCAAGTAAGTATAACAAGATGGTAGATCATCAGACATACAAAGTAAGGCGTCCCATACATTACATATTCAGATGATCATGAAGCAAGTCATACAAAATGCGGAGACTAGCAAGAGTTTAAGTCATACATGATCAACCCTAGTATTTGTCAATCATGTTACAGTCTTTAGGCAGACAGGAATGTAAATTTAACACGAGCTAACACTTGCTCGGTGGCTAAACGCCTCAAAAGAATAATTTACAATGGAGTGGGAGAGCAAAATAAAACCCACTCGTTGCCAGAGTTGCGCCTAGTGTTCACCATCTGGCTGGAAGGCTGGAAGATCCTCGGGTCCTACTTCGAAATCTGGCTATACAAAATCAGTTGGGTCAGACCCCAGAAAGAGCAAGTGCCACAAGGGAGGCTTTACTTAAGAACTAAAACCATCATATTAGCACATGAGACATAAAGGATAATAAAGACATGAGTTAGAGAAAAATAAGATGATAAACGATAAGACGACTAAGGGACCATTCCGGTAGCCAAGTTACAACCCGTAAACCAAATAAGGACCGAGGTTGTAATCCTTCACCTGAACAAAGCTTAGTCTCCAACCAATTATCGACAAGTGAACAAGCATGTACTAAAATAATCATAGACTAATATTGCTTAGACAAGACAAGACTGGACTACATCCATTAATCACGGCCAAGCAAAGAGTACGGCTTGATACTTTAACTAGCTAGGGTTATCACAAGCCTAGTTACTACCAAGATGCAATGAGATGTTCCATCAGTCACAGGCCCTACAGCTATCCAGGTTATCCAGGCAATGTTGATTACCAAAGTTATCCAGAATTATTAGATGGCTTAGAGTGCAACACATAACAGTGTACCTTGTACTTGTTTCATGAGTGTGTCCCACATGACAGTGGACTGGAAATGTGCCCTACTCGACGGCAGGATACAAGTCCATCAGGTGTGGCCGGGATAACAGGATCGCCTGTAACTGGGGAAATCTTCCTTAGAATGAAATACTTGATCAATCTAGTTATTAACCTTAGTCAGATTCAGTATGAATCCCTGACCGTAGTAACCCTGGACTCATGTCCTAGACATGATGCAAGACAAGACTAGACTAGTAGCTTGTACAAACAAGTTTCAAGCAAGCACCCACGGTGTCAAGACGAGAATTTACTTAATGAGTCGAGGTAGCCATCGCAACGGCGTTCAAGGTTACATGTCATATTTACTTGTCAAGAGTGCGCCACAACGGGCAACTATCATGTACTGGCCTGTCATGTTCTTGTCTGGAGTGCGCCACGACGGGCCACTGTCATGTTATTACCACGTTCATGTTCATGTATCATGTCGTGTTCACATATCATGTCGTGTACAGATTATCATGTCAATATTTCTTGTTAAGTGTGCGCCACAACGACCACCATCAAGTGCTATTATCCCAAGGGGGTGCATGCGCCCACACATGGGTCCTAGGGATATGTGCCCAAAGAGTAAGGGGCAAGTCAAAGCAACATCCACTTAGGCATGAGGGTGGTCAAGGCAGCATGCGCCCATAGTGGCATGCGCCCAAGAGGGTGGTCAAGGCAGCATGCGTCCAGGGCAATACGCCGACATATATGCGCCAGCATATATGCGCTCAAAGAGTGGAGCCAGGATGACTTCGAGAAAGTCAAGGGACTCACTCAATAACAAGTGTGCTGACAGGGTCTATACGCCCAAGGAAGGAGGCATGGTGCACTTGTGTGCATGCTAAGTTATGCGCCCAAGCCAGGAAGGGCCTTGGGGCTATGCGCCCACTAGAGGGAGTGAGGGGGAACTTGGGCGCATATATATGGAAATGCTCCCAAGGAAGCGTGCAGTGGGCACATATCAATGTCTATACGCCCCAGCACTGTACTTCTTCCCCAACCCGAGAACACAAGTTAATTGAACCCATGAACTTCTCAAGGTCATAAATCACTCAAAACAAAACGAAATTCGGGTTTTCATAGGTCTAACTTGAGTAAAATCAAATTCTCTACAATATGGAATAATCCAAACTTCAAAATAATAAAGTTTGAGAGATCAAAACCCAAGAAAACTGAAAATGCATCGAACTTAGATCTACAAGAAATAAACCATCAAAATGGAAAATGCTAAGAACTAAAGTAGTTGCATAGAAGAAATTAGAACAATAAAATGGAGGGTTCTTCATGAAGCAAGTTGCACTTGCCTAAGCTTGGTGGGTGGAGGAATTAATGAAAGAGGAGGAAGAAGAAGAAGAAGAAGAAGAAGAAGTAATAGAGGAAAGAGAATGGGTTGTTGGGCTTTAAAGGAGGGTTTAATATGTTGAACCAAAGAAAAAATAAACCAAGCCAAACCAAAATGAACCAAGTCAAACCATGATATGCCATGATGAACCTAAGCAAGATTAAACCAAATTTAGCTAGCAAGGCAAGTTAAGTAAAAATATGGGTCAGGATTCCGTACACGTATACTGGAAATAAGTATAACGAAAAACGGGGGTGACAACTCTACCCACCTTAAAAGAATTCTGTCCTCAAAATTTTAATCAAGAGGCTAGAGATGTCGGAACAAGCTATACTAATCACAAGCAATATATGATTAAGCAATCAATCATACAATCATTCATGCAAGCAAGGAATTAAAGCATAAGGCATAAGAAAGACATTATACCTTATGAGTCAAATAGGTCGGGATATCGCGATCGGATATCATCCTCACGCTCCCACGTTGACTCACCCAAAGGCTGATGACCCCAAGCAACACGGACTAAACTGATAGTCTTGTTCTTGAGTATCTTCTCTCTTTGGTCCAATATGGATACGGGTCTCTCCTCATATGAAAGGTTTGTACCAACAACCAATTTCGAATGATCAAAAATATGACTCGGGTCTGGAATATACCGTCATAATTGGGATACATGAAATACGTCATGCACCTCACGTAACGACGGCGGAAGAACGAGACGATAGGACACATCACCTACTCGCTCAAGGATATCAAATGGCCATATATACGTAGGACTAAGCTTTTTTCGTACGCCAAAATGAATGACGCCACGGGTAGACGAGATCCTAAGGAATACGTGGTCGTCAACAGAAAACTCAAGGGGACGTCGCTGAGAATCGGCCCAATGACGATGACGATCTTGCGCAACTCGAAGATGATCTCGAACTCGTCTGACCACCTCAATAGTCTGTGAAATCATTTTGGGACCAAGCATCTGTCTCTCGCCTATATCATCCCAGGCTAAAGGAGATCTGTACTTCCTGCCATACAATGCCTCGAAAGGTGCCATCTGAATACTAGCATGGAAACTGTTGTTGTACGATAACTCCACTAGGTGCAAGTGATCTTTCCACGAACCATCGAAGTCAAGTGTACATGATCTAAACATATCTTCAAGAGTTTGAATTGTGCGTTCGGACTGACCATCTGTCTGCGGATGATAGGCTGAACTAAACTTGAGACGAGTCCCCAAACTCTCTTGAAGACTCCGCCAAAAGTGAGATGTATATCTTGAGTCTCTGTCTGATATGATACTAACTGGCACTCCATACAATCTGACTATCTGCCTGAGGTACATCTCTGCTAGCTGATTAGTTGACTGGCCAATTCTGAAAAAAAAAAAAAATGAGCTACCTTCGTAAGGCGATCAACGACAACCCAAATAGCATCTCTCCCCGCTGGGAATTTAGGTAACCCAGTTACAAAATCCATGGTAATGTGCTCCCATTTCCATTTTAGGATCAGTAAAGGTTGAAGAAGTCCAGCTGGTCTCTGATATTCAGCCTTAACTTGTTGGCAAACTAAACAACGAGAAATAAACCGGACTATCTCCCTCTTTATGCCATTCCACCAAAAATGCTGACGGATATCACGATACATCTTCGTGCCGCCGGTATGAATCGAATACTGCGAACTGTGAGCCTCTTCCATGATCTTTTGCCTGATATCACCACTAGGTACACAAAGACGCCTTTTATGTCGAAGTGTACCGTCCTCATGGATACACAACTCTGCTCTCCGTCCTGTTACATATTCTACCGTAAGCCGCTGAAGCTTAGAATCTGCTGACTGAGCTAACTTAATCCTCTCAACTATGCTGGACTGAACATGTATGTTGGCCATCAATGCCACATTGGTAGGAAGAACAACTTCAATACCCATCTTCTGAAGATCCGCTAACAACTCTGGTTGTGCTGTTATAAAATAAACTCCAGCTCTTCTGTTCAATGCATCTGCAACAACGTTGGCCTTCCCAGGATGATACTGCAGGTTGATATCATAATCCATAAGTAGCTCTAGCTATCTCCTCTGACGCATGTTGAGATCCTTCTGAGTAAACACATACTTAAGACACTTGTGGTCGGTAAAAATCTCCATCCGATCTCTATACAGGTAATGCCTCCACAGCTTCAATGCAAAAACTACTGCTGCTAACTCCAGGTCATGGATTGGGTAATTCCTCTCATGATCCCGAAGTTGTCGTTATGCATAAGCTATAACCTTCCCATGCTGCATCAAGACACATCCTAATCCCTTGCCGGATGCGTCGCAATAAACTGAAAATCCTCCAGTCCCATCTGGAAGCGTGAGAATGGGTGTCATCATCAATCCTTGCTTCAACTTCTCAAACAAACTCTGATACTCTACTATCCTAGCAAACTGCACATCCTTGCGGGTCAACTGAGTCATGGGTGCTGAAATCTTGGAAAAGTCTGATACAAACCGCCGGTAATAGCCGGCCAATCCAAGGAAACTCCGAACTTCTGTGACGGTACTGGGAACTGGCCATGTCTCTATAGCCACTATCTTCTGGGGGTCCACTTCTACTCCACCTCTGGTGATGATATACCCTAGGTACGAAATACGATCAAGCCAGAACTCGTATTTACTGAACTTCGCGTACAACTGGTGCTCTATAAGAATCTGAAGGACTATACAGAGATGCTGCTCATGCTCCGCTTCACTCTTGCTATAGACCAAGATATCGTCTATGAACACTATCACAAACTGATCTAAATAAGGCATGAAGATACGATTCATGAGGTCCATGAATACGGCTGGCACATTGGTCGCTCCAAATGGCATAACAAGGAACTTCCAATGTCCATATCTTGATCTGAACGCTGTCTTCGGAATGTCTCGCTCTCTAACTCTGATCTGATTGTACCTTGATCACAAGTTAATCTTCGAGAATACTGCCGCTCCCCTGAGCTGATCAAACAAATCATCTATCCTTGGTAGAGGGTATCTGTTCTTAATTGCTACAAAGTTCAAGGTACGATAATCAACACATAATCTTGACGTACCATCCTTCTTCTTTACTAGGAGCATCGGGGCTCCCTAAGGCGATCCACTAGCATGAATGAATCCTTTGGTTCTAAATTCTTCAATCATCTTGTACAAGATCTCCAATTCTGAGGGTGCTATTCTGTAGACTCTCTCTGATACTGGTACCGTCCCGGAAATCAAGTCGATTATTAACTCTATCTCTCTCTGGCGACATACCTGGAAGCTCTTCGGAAAATACATCGAAAAACTCTTCAACTACTCTGGGAAACTGAACCGCCGCTCTAACTGCCATCCGCATGACCGGGGAAGAAGGTTCTACTTCGCCCCTGGAAAATAAAAATTCTGCCTCGTCGGGAATACCAAAAATAATCCTGCCAAGATGGCAGTCTATTCTCGCATACTGATCCTTCAGCCAATCCACTCCTAAGACCACATCATAATCGGCCATCGAAAACTCTATCAACCTAGCGAGGAACTTTCTACCGCTAACAACGATTCTGCACAAAGAAAAGACTATATCTACTCCCACAAGACTATTACTAGTAAGTATATTGAGCCTTACTGATAATGACTCGGGCTCCAGTCCTGTCGGTATTGCGAATCGTGCAAACATGAATGAATGCGATGCTTTCGAATCAAATAATACTGATTCAGAAAAAGAGTTGACGAGAATGGTACCTGCCACCACCTCACCTGATGCTAATTTCTCCTTCACGGTCAAAGCCATCGCTTGACCTTGTCCTCTTTGTGCTGGTCCCCTCTGCTGGAAACCTCTCTTCATGTTCTGGTTCTGAGCTTGGGCCTGGGCATACTGCTGCAGCCTTTGCTGGAAAGCTTGGGCCTGAGGCGGCAAGGGCCTCGGGAACTGGCGTTGCTGCTGAACTAGAGCTGGTCCCCTAACCGATGGACTGGTTAGGGTTGATGATGAACTGGCCCTGTACGGACATGACCCTATCATGTGATATGATGCCCCACAAGCCAAGCACAATCCCTGTGCTCTGCGACACTCTGAAACAACGTGACAGGGCTTCCCACAATGAGAGCAGCCCATTGCGAAAGACTGCTTCTGCTATTGAGGGTACGTCGGGGTTGAATGGTGAACCGACGTAACTGAGGCTGTCCGCCTCGGAGTACCTATATTCAAAGCGCTAGCTGCCGGGGCTGGAGTTGATGAATGGAACATTTGCCCATGGGACCTCTTTCGACCTCCGGTTCGGTCCACTATCCTCTGAAAAGTATATTCATGCCTCTTCGCTGCTCGCAAGACGGCATCAAATGTCTGGTGCTCAAACTGCTCTACAGCTAGAATAATCTCTAGGTGAAGTCCCTGCTGGAACCGCTGGGCTCGGTCCAATTCGATCGCTACCAAGGTAGGAGCAAACCGACTTAGTCTTGAAAACTCGACCGCATAACCGTCGACCGTCCTGCTCATCTGCCTCAAATTGGTGAACCTCGTCTATAGGTTGTACCAAGCTACAGCATCGAAGTACTTGATCTAAAACTTGTCACTGAATACCGCCCATGGGACAGGCGTCGCCAATCCAACTGATAATATTGCCCACCAGGTGTGGGCTAAGTCTAATAACTGTAAGCGCACAACGGCCACCTTCTCTCCTTCGGGAATCCTAGCTGCCTCTAGGATAACTTCTATGTCCTGAACCCAAGCATCAGCAGCGATAGCATCTTCACTGCCATAAAAAAAAAGAGGGTTCAGACGCTTGAAGCTGTTGGCCGCGTTGTTCCCTTGGTAACCAACTCTACCCATGATATCTTGTACTGTCTGGTGCAGGGCATCGCCCCGACGATCTTGAGATGCAAGCAATTTCCTGATGAGTCCCACCAGGGTTCCATTGTCAGGCTCTGCAGGCTGGATGGGCTGAACTGGGGGCTCTGGATCCCCGTAATGCATGACTCAGAAGGCCGCTCCAGAGTGCTAGGCTTGGCCTCCAGGTTGCTGCTGGTCCACTGGAGGTGCTCCGCCTTGCTGATCGGTAGGACCAGAAATAATGCCGCTGAAGAAACGACATGGAAAACAATAAGGAAGGACTATGTGTCACGACCCGCTACCCAAATTGTTGGACCGGGCCGAGCCATGTCCAGCCTATGCTTGGTTAAAGCGTAGTAAGCTGTTCTAAGAATAGATAATAATAGATCTAAGCTGCTAACAGTTCTAATATCACATTTAAAAGGTTCATCACAACACAGCATCTATAAGCGGAAATAAAACAAATACAGACTTAATAATACACTTCCAAAGTATCGAACTGGAGACAAAGTCCAGTGACTACAAGATATAGTCTAAACAGTTCAATAACTAAGCCAAAAATAATCTAAGCAAGACTACCAAGCGAGATTCCCTGCGGCGACTTCCTCGGGAGCAAAAGCCTGGTCCTCTGTAGTGGGTCCATAGAAAAGATCACAGAGCAAATCTTCCTCCGAAAGTATGCCTACAACGTTATCCTGTCAAGACGGGAGCAAGTACTGATTCTACAAACTAAACATACTGAACATGGAATGAAAAAAGATGTAATAAATAAGAATCGTGTCATATCTCATGTCGTATCACAATCATGTCATATCACAAATCTATCATGTCATATCATAATCTATCATGTCATATCATAATCTATCATGTCAATGATACATTTGTCATGGCGACAGATGTATATATAATGTTTAAAACTGGAGCATGTACGTGATCGTCAATAGGTGTAAAATATACTATGGTACAAGTATCTAAAATGTACTTCCGTACAAGTAAACAAGCGATAGATGTACATACGTACAGATACAGCTAGTGCGCCTACGATAAGGTATACATATAAAATGTCAGCCTTGCTCGATACATATGTACGGGAGAAGGGGCATGATCACGTACTCAACTATCAGTTTTTCTATAACCCAGATTCTAACATGTGAGAGATACAAGAACAGTCAAAACATGTGAGAGATACGAGAACGGTATAAAACATGTGAAAGATACTGGGAGCAGTATAAGCATGGCAGGTACTGAGAGCAATTTAGAACATGGTAGGTACTGAGAGCAATTTAAAATATGGTAGGTACTGAGAGCAATTTAATTAAAGCATGTGAAGCATACGCTAGATATATAGAAACCTGTAAGATAAGGTTTTCAGTTTAAATCACTGTATTAACTTGGTTCATACGCAATTCATTATCATATGCAGTAAAATAAAGTTTGTAGGGGTACTCGCCTCGAGCAAGGCAAGAATATGAGTACGAAAATATAGATGTTCGGTGTCCTGTCAAAATTATACACAATCTCAGTCTCTAAACTATGTTCAAGATTTTACACTAGTGGTGTGACACGACTCTTAACTAGACACTAGCTAAGTGGGGACCTAGCATAAAAGTCTAATGTGGTGTGACGCTACATCTAAACCAACACTTAGGGTCCTTAGAAACACAAGGATCACTTTAGAGTTTCACAAAAACCAAACATGTAAATATATACTCCAATAATAATAATTAATTATAAATTAAGGATGATACATAAGCAAAATCTACAGATGTTATCGAATGATAAAATAAATATCACCAACGTGTCCAGAATGGTCAAATTAGGTAGGATAGCCTACCCATAAGTCTAATTTGGACACAGGGGCAAAATGGTAATTTTGGATCAAAATGATGTCCGCCGTTGGACACTTTGCACCAAAAACCGTGTCAGGATAGAAGTCTAAAAAATCTAGCAAGTTATATGTCCACAAATCTAGAATGATGATACGAACCCAACGGTATGTCCGAAATGGAATTCCGATGACCCGATCACAAAATGGTCCGTTGACCTGGATATTGGTATCCGATTTGCACGAAAATACGTATCGAAGCCAAATCTACTAAATCTAACAAAGTATATGTCAACGAGTCCAGATTGACGACACGAACTCAACGGTATATCCGAAACTGGATTCCGATGAGCCGATCTCAAAATGACACGTTGATACGGACATTTGGAATCCGGTTTGTACGAAAATGCGTGCCGGAGCCAATGTCTTCAAAACTCAGTATCACCTCCAATTTTCAGGAATAGAGGTATTTTTGTCATTTTGCATTTTTTGAATATTTTTGAAATTTATTTTATTATTTGTGATATTGTTTTGGGGTTATTTGAGTCGGGTTCGAATTTTAACTCAATCCGACTTGTAACAGGGACCCGGGGTAGTTTTGACTCTAGTGGGACCCACTCACTAGTTAGCCATGGCCCACATGATATTAATTTTAGTTAGTGGTTAGAATAATTATTTATGGATAGGGTTTGGTTAGATTAGAGATTAAGAATGACTAATTTAGCCTCAACCATTGACCCTTTCCTAATTTTCATTAGATAGATTAGTGGAGGGGCTTTTTAGTCTTTTCAATAGGGGACACATAGCCCATATGGGCTGCCACCTTTAGTTTAGGGATAGACTCAAGCCTTTTGATAATATCCATCCACTTTCTCTCTCTTGTTCTTCTCCAATTTTTAGAGAGGGTTTTATATAGATTTCTCCACCAAATCCCTTGATTCTTCCACCCAACCTTCTTCTTTCCTTCTCTACTCAAGCCGAGGAGGAAGCTAGCCAAGTTTGGAGGATTCGGAGCTCGTTCGTGTCCATTTGGAATCTCTACGTGTCGGTGTCGTGTCGGAAGGGTTTTTTTTTAATCTCTCTCCCGGAAGGTATAATCTCTCCTCTAATCCATCCCAACATGCATATAGGATTATTTTGAACCCATAGGAATGACCCCCATGGTTGTATCTCTATTTGTGTCCATTTTGTGTCCATTTCGAGGTCATAGGAGTGTCCTTTGTATTGTGCTTTGTGTCCATGTGGGAAATCCCCAATTTTGGACACCTTGGTTGTTGATATTTTGTGTGAATGGTTAATTCCTATTTTAATTTTAGATTTTAGAATTCTAGAGTGTTGCTCTTAATATATCATATATATGTGTATATATATTTGCATGGTTATATATTTATATGTATATGTGTATTTGTGTGAGTGTGTCTCTATACATATATGAGTGTGGTTATACATATGTGTATATATATGTGTTGGTATGTGTAGAGATTTCGAAAGAGGGAGGGGATTAAGGAATAGAGAGTGGTAGAGGAATGGTGTTAGAAGTGTGTGTGTTTGTGTGGTAGAGAGATTGAGAGTAGAGAGGGTGTTAGAGAGGGAGAGCAGTGCAGGAAAGGGGGAGGACAGCCCCAGGAAATAACAGCAGCAGCTGTAGGTATCAGTCCCCACAAGGGGGACTGATTTTGTAGCTGCAGTAGCAGCAGTACACACTGGTTTCAGTGTGTTGGAGGAGGGGGATTCAGCCATTAATCAACCCATTTCAGGCCCTATAGGACCCCCCATATATCAGCCTATATAACAGTCCCAAACAAGTCCATTTCAGGCCCTTAACAGCCCAATTCAGCCTTGCACTCATTCATCCTTCCCTCCATCTTTCTTTCATTCATTCCTTCACTTAAAAATCAGCCAAATCAGCCACCTATATTATCCCCATATCAGCCCCCCCATGGACAGCCATTGCAGCCCAATAACAGTCCATTTGACACCCATGTTCAGCCCCCATATCACCTATAAATCAGCCATGTACATCCCCCTAGGACAGCCCTATATCAACCCCTTTATCAGCCATATGTTAGCCCCAAATCAGCCCCTATATTCCTATACATTCAGCCATGTTATTCCCCATCATTTTTTCACTAAATCAGCCATTTGGAAACCCATATCTGCCTATAAATCAGTCCCTATTCATTTATTTCAGCCCTCCTACTAATTCATTCAACCATTCAACATTTCAATCACACTTCATTCATTCACTCATCTATTCTTCCATTCACTTCACTCTTGCATTTCATTCAATTCAGTCCATACACCCTCCCATTTCACAACCATGTATTCCACTCATTCATTCTTCCCTTCATTTTATCCATTCATTCACTCATCTATAAATTCACTCACATGCATTCATTTACCAATATAATCTTCTATCCATTCACTAATGCATTCAATCATTATACCCCACAAATTGATCCCCTAGATGACCTATATAAACCCTTAGTTAGTGCCTAGTTGAGTGGTGTCTAGTGTGGGTTGAGTGTCTAGTTAGAAGGGTTAGTTAGTATTGGTGTTAGTGATGGTTGTGATAGTATTAGATAGTGAGTTGGTTAAGTTAGTGTCCTAACTAGGTTGATATCCTAGTGGACTATTAGAGAGGGCTATCCTAGACACTAGGATAGTGTGGGAGAGTGAACTAGGAAGGTTGGTAGAGAGTAGGGTGTGGTATCTCAATATACCATAGCGTATCATGACGATATCCTAAGGTAATATTGAGATGACCAACATGACCATAAGATGGATTAGATGCCCAACAACCCTAGATTTCTTAAGGGTAAACCTTAGATAGGATAGTATCTAGCTACCCTAAGGAGCCTAGGCTAGTATCTTGAGGATTAGCGGAATTTCCTTTGTAATGGACAAGGTATTGGTATTTACCTTGTGAAGGGTAAATGTAGGTAATAGGGTATTGTTAAGATTTTGAGTTTGACTTCTAAGATGGGCTTAGAAATAGGTTGTCTTGGTAGGTAATGACTAGATGAGGGTAGTTTAGGCTAGTCTTGACCTCCGTTGACCAAGAGTTGACTTTTTGACCGAAAGTCAACTTCAAGTCAACACTTGACTTAGAATTGACCGAAACCAAACCAGAGTTGACCAGTTGACTAAAAATTAACTGTTAGTAAACATTTGACTTGTTTGACCTAGGATTGACCCAGGGTTGACTCAGTGTTGACCAGAGTTGACTTTTTGACCAAAAGTCAACTGTAAGTCAACCCTTGACCCGGATTGACCTAACTTGACTTATATTGACTTCCTGTGACCTTGTTCGACCTTGGTTGTCCTAGTGTGACCTAGTTTGGCTCAGTATAACCTAGTTTAGCTTGGTGTGACTTAGTTTGACCTAGTTTTGACTTAGACTTGTATATCATGACTAGATTAGCTTTCCTTTCATTATTAAACCATGTTTTGACTTGTAGTATCTCATCTTTAGGTCTGTGATTACTCTGAGCGTCTGTTCACCTTATCAGCTTAGGACCACAGGCGAGTACATTCACTGATAGTTTTCATTGTCTTGATATCTGCTATATCCGATTCAGTTGTAGTGTCTTACTCGATTTCTAGTTACGATAGTTCACGGACTAGTATATGTTAGATTATGACATGGGATGTTGTTCCTAGATTTTCATGGTATATTGGTACATATTCGGTCTTATTTCCATGTATTGGTATAGACACCGATTTCAAAAGGGGACTTGCTACCCTCTTATGGAATCTCGTGTCATGACGTGTCATGTCCAGATCTATTATACTATTCGGAGATGGGGGAGTTATTAGTGGTTGTGTGATCAAAATTCCCATATTGTTCTATTGTACACATTGTTCATAGCTATACCCTCACCTCACGACGGGTAAAGCCTTACCCTACATCGTTCATAGCTTTCCATGGTGACCGGCCTTACCGCTCTATTGTATACATTGTTCATAGCCGGTCAGATGGAAAGCCTGATCATATTTTCCCAAGCCGATCACATAACGCACTAATAATTCAAGGCACCTTTTATATTTATTTTCGTAGGCGGCTAAGTTCTGTTCGGAAGAAGGGTTACAACCCCGGTCCTTGTTTGGTTTAAGGGTTGTAACTCGGCTTCCGGATAGTTCCCAAGTCATCCTATATATATATATATATTGTCGTCCTATTCAGTACTCTCATTTGATATATGTTTCCTGTTGATTTTGTCTTGTATTTCATTACACTGTCTCTTATAGAATTTGTCAATTCATATGAAACTGCTGTTGGTGTTTGTACTTGCTCATTTTCTGACAGGATACTGTTGATATATTACAGATGATTCTGAGGCAGATTGTCCGACCTATTATGGGGTCGAGTCTGATAGAGTAGACCCGGACAGTGGCTTGTTAGTAGAGCCACTAGACTTTGCTCACCCTGAGTAGTGTAGCTTAGTTAGGTTTGCCTGGCCTGCGAGCCAGCTAGTACTTTTCAGACTGTAGTATTTCATATTATATTCTGTGACTCTGTGGTGTTGTGTATAGCTTTGGGCTTGCGTGGATCTCGAACTTATTTTCTGCTTTCATCTATCATATTTTCTTTCGTGCTATCTATCCTAGTTTGCTTTTGTGATTGAGACTGTATTGCTATGTCACCTCCATTCGGAGTGTATATACTGTACAGGTACCTTTATCTGTTTAGTTATAGTATTTATAGATGACCTAGATAGCGTTCTACCGCCGATGCTGCGGCGTAGGCTGGACGTAACCATGTACTCGTGCCCCTAATCAGGGTGCGGGTCGTGACACGTTTTTGTGGTGGCCCATGCAGGTCAGTGTCGTAATTAGTACGATCTCGTAATGGTGCTCGACTTAGAGTACTAATTACGAGCCTACGACTAGGACATAGGATCTAGGATATGATAGGAGTTACTCAATCACATTTTAGAAAAATTCTGATCTTTTGATTACCATGACAACTCTTCTTGCATTTGAATTCAATTGTCCTCCTTTGATAATATCTTATCTTGTGCCATATTGATCTCTTGGGTTCAATTCGTCCTCAGGATGGCGATTTCTCGCAGTCAGGCAGCAGTAGGGCAGAGTGCAGGTTCCAATCTTTCGATCTCTTTTTCGTATTTGCCTCCTTATAACTGTTTGAAATTCGATTCCATCTGTTCCTTGATTGTTTGATGAAAATTTTTGTTCTTGTGATGTGATTTTCTTCTGAGATAAGTCGTATGGGCTAGGTCGCCTCGATTATGAGATTTTAGAATCCTCTATGGTCATGCTAGCAGGCAGAGTGAGGACATATAGTCGGATTATGGACGTATTTCTCGGGTGTGGGAATTTAAGGTTTTTGCTGCCAAGCTAGCGGCAATACGAAAATTTTAAATACCATAATTCTAGAGGTATGTACCTTAGTCAAGGACTCTGTTATTATCGTAGCCTTGCTCACTAGCATGACGGAGATTCTGAGTATCATGATTCTGGACAGACGCATATAATTGTCGAACTGCATGATTTTTTCTGTGTTTACTTTGTTTTAATTCTTGTGGATGAATTCTTTTAAGGTGGATAGACTTGTAGCACCAGGTTTCTAATTGAGAGTAATTTTAAATTTCATAGTTTTAGTCATTTAATTATTGTCATTTAATTCATGCTTTGATTTTGGAGATTTTAAATCATTTTAAATTTTAAGCCATGACTTGAGATTTTGATGTTTTGCTAGTGAAACCTTAGAGACTGTTTGACCTAGAGCCTAACCATGTTATTAGGATATTTTCAGTATCATTTCTGGCCCAGGGGTATTTTGGTCATTGGACCTCTTTGATTTATTTTTTGATATTTTGCATTGGTGATTGTTGATTTGGCTTCTGATATGTGAGATTTGGTGTTGGTTTCGTGTCCGTGTCGGACACGTAACAGTTTTTAAATTGCAAGTGTTGTTGTGCTTTAAGAGATTTTTTTATTTTGCTAAATTTTTTTTAGAAGTATTTGAGAGGGATTGTTTTCTGTATGTGTTTTCTTGTGATTGCTTTGTTTTAATTTCGAGAACGAAATTTTTTAAGGTGGATAGATTTGTCACCCCCAGTTTTCAGGAACAGGGGTATTTTTGTCATTTTGTATTTTTTGAATATTTTTGAAATTTATTTTATTATTTATGATATTGTTTTGGGGTTATTTGAGTCGGGTTCGAATTTTAACTCAATCCGACATGTAACGGGGATCCGGGGTAGTTTTGACTCTAGTGGGACCCACTCACTAGTTAGCCATGGCCCACATGATATTAATTTTAGTTAGTGGTTAGACTAATTATTTATGGATAGGGTTTGGTTAGAATAGAGATTATGAATGACTAATTTAGCCTCAACCATTGACCATTTCCTAATTTTAATTAGATAGATTAGTGGAGGGGCTTTTTAGTCTTTTCAATAGGGGACACATAGCCCATATGGGCTGCCACCTTTAGTTTAGGGATAGACTCAAGCCTTTTGATAATATCCATCCACTTTCTCTCTCTTGTTCTTCCTCAATTTTTAGAGAGGGTTTTATATAGATTTCTCCACCAAATCCCTTGATTCTTCCACCCAACCTTCTTCTTTCCTTCTCTACTCAAGCCGAGGAGGAAGCTAGCAAAGTTTGGGAGGATCCGAGGAGGAAGCTAGCCAAGTTTGGGAGGATTCGGAGCTCGTTCGTGTCCATTTGGAATCTCTACGTGTCGGTGTCGTGTCGGAAGGGTTTTCCTTTGAATCTCTCTCCCGGAAGGTATAATCTCTCCTCTAATCCACCCCAACATGCATATAGGATTATTTTGAACCCATAGGAATGACCCCCATGGTTGTATCTCCATTTGTGTCCATTTTGTGTCCATTTGGAGGTCATAGGAGTGTCCTTTGTATTGTGCTTTGTGTCCATGTGGGAAATCCCCAACTTTGGACACCTTGGTTGTTGATATTTTGTGTGAATGGTTAATTCCTATTTTAATTTCAGATTTTATAATTCTAGAGTGTTGCTCTTAATATATCATATATATGTGTATATATATTTATATGGTTATATATTTATATGTATATGTGTATTTGTGTGAGTGTGTCTCTATACATATATGAGTGTGGTTATACATATGTGTAGATATATGTGTTGGTATGTGTAGAGATTTCGAGAGAGGGAAGGGATTAAGGAATAGAGAGTGGTAGAGGGAATGGTGTTAGAAGTGTGTGTGTTTGTGTGGTAGAGAGATTGAGAGTAGAGAGGGTGTTAGAGAGGGAGAGGAGTGCAGGAAAGTGGGAGGACAGCCCCAGGAAATAACAGCAGCAGCTGTAGGTATCAGTCCCCACAAGGGGGACTGATTTTGTAGCTGCAGTAGCAGCAGTACACACTGGTTTCAGTGTGTTGGAGGAGGGGGATTCAGCCATTAATCAATCCATTTCAGGCCCTATAGGACCCTCCATATATCAGCCTATATAACAGTCCCAAACAAGTCCATTTCAGGCCCTTAACAGCCCAATTCAGCCTTGCACTCATTCATCCTTCCCTCCATCTTTCTTTCATTCATTCTTTCACTCAAAAATCAGCCAAATCAGCCACCTATATCATCCCCATATCAGCCCCCCCATGGAAAGCCATTGCAGCCCAAAAACAGTCTATTTGACACCCATGTTCAGCCCCCATATCACCTATAAATCAGCCATGTACATCCCCCTAGGACAGCCCTATATCAACCCCTTTATCAGCCATATGTTAGCCCCAAATCAGCCTCCATATTCCTATACATTCAGCCATGTTATTCCCCATCATTTCCTCACCAAATCAGCCATTTGGAAACCCATATCAGCCTATAAATCAGTCCCTATTCATTCATTTCAGCCCTCCCATTAATTTATTCAACCATTCAACATTTCAATCACACTTCATTCATTCACTCATCTATTCTTCCATTCACTTCACTCTTGCATTTCATTCAATTCAGTCCATACACCCTCCCATTTCACAACCATGTATTCCACTCATTCATTCTTTCCTTCATTTTATCCATTCATTCACTCATCTATAAATTCACTCACATGCATTCATTTACCAATATAATCTTCTATCCGTTCACTAATGCATTCAATCATTATACCCCATAAATTGATCCCCTAGATGACCTATATAAACCCTTAGTTAGTGCCTAGTTGAGTGGTGTCTAGTGTGGGTTGAGTGTCTAGTTAGAAGGGTTAGTTAGTGTTGGTGTTAGTGATGGTTGTGATAGTATTAGATAGTGAGTTGGTTAAGTTAGTGTCCTAACTAGGTTGATATCCTAGTGGACTATTAGAGAGGGCTAACCTAGACACTAGGATAGTGTGGGAGAGTGAACTAGGAAGGTTGGTAGAGAGTAGGGTGTGGTATCTCAATATACCATAGCGTATCATGACGATATCCTAAGGTAATGTTGAGATGACCAACATGACCATAAGATGGATTAGATGCCCAAGAACCCTAGATTTCTTGGTAGGTAAACCTTAGATAGGATAGTATCTAGCTACCCTAAGGAGCCTAGGCTAGTATCTTGAGGATTAGCGGGATTTCCTTTGTAATGGGCAAGGTATTGGTATTTACCTTGTGAAGGGTAAATGTAGGTAATAGGGTATTGTTAAGATTTTGAGTTTGACTTCTAAGATGGGCTTAGAAATAGGTTGTCTTGGTAGGTAATGACTAGATGAGGGTAGTTTAGGCTAGTCTTGACCTCCGTTGACCAAGAGTTGACTTTTTGACCGAAAGTCAACTTCAAGTCAACACTTGACTTAGAATTGACCGAAACCAAACCAGAGTTGACCAGTTGACTGAAAATCAACTGTTAGTCAACATTTGACTTGTTTGACCTAGGATTGACCCAGGGTTGACTCAGTATTGACCAGAGTTGACTTTTTGACTAAAAGTCAACTGTAAGTCAACCCTTGACCCGGATTGACCTAGTTTGACTTGGATTGACTTCCTGTGACCTTGTTTGACCTTGTTTGACCTTAGTTGTCCTAGTGTGACCTAGTTTGGCTCAGTATAACCTAGTTTAGCTTGGTGTGACTTAGTTTGACCTAGTTTTGACTTAGACTTGCATATCATGACTAGATTAGCTGTCCTTTCATTATTAAACCATGTTTTGACTTGTAGTATCTCATCTTTAGGTCTGTGATTACTCTGAGCGTCTGTTCACCTTATCAGCTCAGGACCACAGGCGAGTACATTTACTGATAGTTTTCATTGTCTTAATATCTGCTATATCCGATTCAGTTGTAGAGCCTTACTCGATTTCTAGTCACGATAGTTCACGGACTAGTATATGTTGGATAATGACATGGGATGTTGTTCCTAGATTTTCATGGTATATTGGTACATATTCGGTCTTATTTCTATGTATTGGTATAGACACCGATTTCAAAAGGGGACTTGCTACCCTCTTATGGAATCTCGTGTCATGACGTGTCATGTCCAGATCCATTATACTATTCGAAGATGGGAGAGTTATTAGTGGTTGTGTGATCAAAATTCCCACATTGTTCTATTGTACACATTGTTCATAGCTATACCCTCGCCTCACGACGGGTAAAGCCTTACCCTACATCGTTCATAGCTTTCCATGGTGACCGGCCTTACCGCTCTATTGTATACATTGTTCATAGCCGGTCAGATGGAAAGTCTGATCATATTTTCCCAAGCCGATCACATAACGCACTAATAATTCAAGGCACCTTTTATATTTATTTTCGTAGGAGGCTAAGTTCTGTTCGGGAGAAGGGTTACAACCCCGGTCCTTGTTTGGTTTAAGGGTTGTAGCTCGACTTCCGGATAGTTCCCAAGTCATCATATATATATATATATATATATATATATATATATATATATATATATATATATATATATATATATATATATATATATATTGTCGTCCTATTCAGTACTCTCATTTGATATATGTTTCCTGTTGATTTTGTCTTGTATTTCATTACACTGTCTCTTATAGAATTTGTTAATTCATATGGAACTGCTGTTGGTGTTTGTACTTGCTCATTTTTCTGACAGGATACCGTTGATATATTACAGATGATTCTGAGGCAGATTGTCCGACCTATTATGGGGTCGAGTCTGATGGAGTAGACTCGGACAGTGGCTTGTTAGTAGAGCCACTAGACTTTGCTCACCCTGAGTAGTATAGCTTAGTTAGGTTTGCCTGGCCTGCGAGCCAGCTAGTACTTTTCAGACTGTAGTATTTCATATTATATTCTGTGACTCTGTGGTGTTGTGTATAGCTTTGGGCTTGCGTGGATCTCGAACTTATTTCATGCTTTCATCTATCATATTTTCTTTCGTGCTATCTATCCTAGTTTGCTTTTGTGATTGAGACTGTATTGCTATGTAACCTCCATTCAGAGTGTATATACTGTACAGGTACCTTTATCTGTTTAGTTGTAGTATTTATAGATGACCTAGACAGCGTTCTACCGCCTATGCTGCGGCGTAGGCTGGACGTAACCACGTACTCGTATCCCTAATCAGGGTGTGGGTCGTGACACTCAGCAAATTATATGTCAACAAGTCTAGAATGATGATACGAACTCAACGGTATATCCGGAATGGGATTCCGATGAGCCGATCTCAAAGTGACCCGTTGACTCGGACTGTGGGACCCGCTTTATACCGAAATGCGTGTCAGGGCCCACATTCTCCAAATCTAACAAACTTTATATGAAAATGTGCCAGAACGATTCCACGAGTCTACTGGTGGTGTCAGAAATTGAATTCGGAGTCCCGGGTTCAAAAATAGAATTTTACAAGTGTAAAATTAAAAATTTGGACGGCCAACTTTTGGTGTCAAAATTGACCAACCAAACGTGCTCACAATGAAACGAAACTTAAGGGACAGGAAGAGGGTTATACCAGCTACGCATAGGAACTGGTGGCATGCCAAACGGAGCTGCGATGACGGAGTTACGAGCTGACAAAGTTGGCTCCGCAAAACTATCCAAAATAGTACAATTTAAACGGTCAACTTGGTGGCTGATTTTGATGTATCAAAGGATAAAATTAACGGACGAAACTTGAGGGGAGTGAAGAGCTATATACCAAAATTGTGAGGGAGCAAAGAGTTCGCCGATCCAACGGTTGAATTTCTCAAAAAATGTGCACGAAGTTGCTGCCCCGAAATAAGATTTTGACTTCGATCCCGCGCGCGTCACGCCGGGATTCTGTTCAAAACGCACGAATCGTGTACGTGGCACGTCGGGGAAGGAGGCGTTGGCCATGGGGGAGTTCGCCGGAGGCCGCCCGGGCGAGGGGGTCATGGGGGGTCTGCCCACGCGGCGGCGTGCGGTGGTGCACGACCGCCGGCCGCTGCTGCTGCTGCTACTGTGCGGCCTGCTGCTGCTGTGCTGCGCACGGCGACGGGCTAGGCGGGGGCACGGTAGGGGGTAGCCGCGGTGGCGGAGGCCCGGTGGGGGTGTGGGTGATGGTGAGCTTGATGATGATGATGGTGAGAGTGGTGGTGATGGTTATGGAGAGGGTGGTGGTGATGATGATGATAATGGTGATGGTAGTGTTGGTGTTGATGAAGTAGAGGAGAAAGGAGGAGTGGAGTGGGGAAGTCGGTCATGGGAGGTGGAGGTCGACCGAGTATAGGAAGGAGAGAGAGAGTATGGTATATTTGTGTGTGTGTATATATGTTATATATAGGAAGAGAGGGAGAAGAATATAATAGAGAGAGAGATATTTGAGAGAGAGAGAGAGAGAGGTTAGAGAGAGGGGGTGTGTGCTGGTGGAGTGAGGGGGTGAGGTGTGTGTGTGTAGGTATTTTAATGGGAGAGATATTTGAATATATTTATATATTTTTTTTTGAATATATATATATATATATATATATATTTTTGAATATATATATATATATATATATATATATATATATATATATATATTAGAAAAAGAGAGAAATATATTTGTATAAAGATATTTTAAAATAGGAAAAAAGGAAAATTGTGTGGGGTATTTGGGTAGTCATGAGAGGGCAACATGGAGCTTGGGTTCGGGTTCGGTCGAGCCTGGTCGGGTCAAAATCGGACATGGTGCAATAATTGAATTTAAATAGGTATTTATGATCATGGGTAAATAAGTAATATGTGGGGACTCAAATAAATGGGACACAAGTGTCATGTGGGTAGTAGGCTTCATGTGGGCCATGTTCGTACTTTGGGTTGACAGGTTGGATCGATGTCGGGTCCCAAAATTAAATTGGAAGTCAGGTCACATTTTACGGTAGATAATTAATTGGCTTAAATTGACCCTAAAGTTGTGCGAAACAAATGAAGCACAAAATGGAGTGTCTGAGTGGGACACGAAGGTCATGGGTGTAGAGCGTCTCGAGTAGATCATGCATGAGAAGTTGGTTCTGAGAAAACGACTGGTCTTGTGCTCCTAAATTAAAAGTCACGGCAACGTGCAAACGATGATCAAAGATAAAAGTGAAAAATTAATTAATAATTATTTAATCGATCAAATGGTCTAAATTGACCCGAAGTTGTGTGATACAAAAAGAGCACAAGAGAACGAGTTTAAGTGGGACATGATATATCAAAACGAAGATAATCTTGTCTACTACAAAACCCATAAAGAGAGTTTACAGAGATTGGCATCTCTGACGCTCCAGAAGTCAAAGTCACGAAAAAGAACGTTAATGATTAAAACAATTAAATAATAAAATATTTATTGAAAATAATTCATTTAGAAAATTTAAAATAAATCCTAAAATTCAGGGGGCTTACACTATGATAGATCAAGGATATAAGCATGTGATCAGATCAAGATTTCAGAAAGATTAGAAAACACGATAAGAGATCAAGGGTGAGTATTGATTGAGACATCTATCTGGTAAAATCCTTACATATCTTGATTTATAAGACCTGTATGGGCCACCACTTAATCCGTGTCATGCCCCAGAACCAGAATAGTGGAGAGCGGGGGACAGACACAGCCAGCTACGTACATTGAAGTGTGACCCACCTTGATGTACGGTCACGGTTGTCTAGATACATGAGGTTTTTACTACAAGCCAACAGTCTCTTATGGTCAATAACAAGCCTAGTGTCTCAATCTCAAGCAAGCAAGTAAGTGTAACAAGATGGTAGATCATCAGACATACAAAGTAAGGCGTCCCATATATTACATATTCAGATGATCTTGAAGCTAGTCATACAAAATGTGAAAACTAGCTAGAGTTTAAGTCATAGATGATCAACCATAGGATTTGTCAATCATGTTACAGCCTTTAGGCAGACATGAATGTAAATTTAACACGAGCTAACACTTGTTCGGCGGCTAAACGCTTCAAAAGAATAATTTACAATAGAGTGGGAGAGCAAAATAAAATTCACTCGTTGCCAGGGTTGCGCCTAGTGTTCACCATCTGGCTGGAAGGCTGGAAGATCCTCGGGTCCTACTCCAAAATCTGGCTATACAAAATTAGTTGGGTCAGACCCCAGAAAGAGCAAGTACCACAAGGGAGGCTTTACTTAAGAACTAAAACCATCATATTAGCACATGAGACATAAAGGATAATAAAGACATGAGTTAGAGAAAAATAAGATGATAAACGATAAGACGACTAAGGGACCATTCCGGTAGCCAAGTTACAACCCGTAAACCAAATAAGGTCCGGGGTTGTAATCCTTCACCTGAACAGAGCTTAGTCTCCAACCAATTATCGACAAGAGTAAAGCATGAACAAGCATGTGCTAAAATAATCATAGACTAACAATGCTTAGACAAGACTAGACTGGACTACATCCATCAATCACGGCCAAGCAAAGAGTACGGCTTGATACTTTAACTAGCTAGGGTTATCACAAGCCTAGTTACTAGCAAGATGCAATGAGATGTTCCATCAGTCACAGGCCCTGCAGCTATCCAGGTTATCCAGGCAATGTTGATTACCAAAGTTATCCAGAATTATTAGATGGCTTAGAGTGCAACACATAACAGTGTGCCTTGTACTTGTTTCATGAGTGTGTCCCACATAACAGTGGACTGGAAATGTGCCCTACTCGACGGCAGGCTACAAGTCCATCAGGTGTGGCCGGGATAACGGGATCGCCTGTAACTAGGGAAATCTCCCTTAGAATGAAATACTTGATCAATCTAGTTATTAACCTTAGTCAAATTTAGTATGAATCCCTGACCGTGGTAACCCTAGACTCATGTCCTAGACATGATGCAAGACAAGACTAGACTAGTAGCTTGTACAAACAAGTTTCAAGCAAGCACCCACGGTGTCAAGACGAGAATTTACTTAACGAGTCGAGGTAGCCGTCGCAACGGCGTTCAAGGTTACATGTCATATTTACTTGTCAAGAGTGCGCCACAACGGGCCACTATCATGTACTGGCTTGTCATGTTCTTGTCTGGAGTGCGCCACGACGGGCCACTGTCATGTTATTACCACGTTCATGTTCATGTATCATGTCGTGTTCACATATCATGTCGTGTACAAATTATCATGTCAATATTTCTTGTCAAGTGTGCACCACAACGACCACCATTAAGTGCTATTATTCCATTAATATGTCATGCTCACATCGTGTTCATGTCGAGTTCATATCGAAAAGGCGTAAGGATATAAAATGGGTGCAAAAAATCAAGAAAGTGGAACCTGGGGATATCATGCGCCCAAGGGGGTGCATGCGCCCACACATGGGTCCTAGGGATATGTGCCCAAAGAGTAAGGGGCAAGTCAAAGCAAAATCCACTTAGGCATGAGGGTGGTCAAGGCAGCATGCGCCCATAGTGGCATGCGCCCAATGTAGTGCCCCGACCCGCAAGATGCCTTATGATGGATGGTTGGTTCGATGAAGCCTTGTTGGACTTGGGATTATGTGAAGAATCACTTGGAAGGCTATGCGATCGTGGCGGGAATCGTCCTATGAATGTGAGTAGTGTTGAACCCTTCAAAGATCCTTTAGCTTCACGCTTAAAATAAGGATAGTATGCTATGTTTCTTGTTGAATTGCTCAATAACACCTTGCATGAAATTTGGAAAGATAATGAAAGATAATAATCACATGAACGTAAACTGTTGTGGCTAAGTGAATTGTATGCTTGTACGCTGTTGCGATGAATTGTATGACAAGTGAAGGCAAAGTCCCAAATACTTGGGCAGGTGAGTATATCGAGCTTTGGCTCAATGAATAGATGGCAAAACAGATGTTATGACCCAAGTACTGGGCAGTGAGTATGCTTGAATTGCATTTGAATGAATGCATGCTAAACAGATGCTAAGTCCCAGGAATTGGGCGGTGAGTACACTGAGTTTGGTTGGAAAGATGTTGGTATCAAAGATGTGGCAAGGCATTGGGTAACAACAATCTATTATCCTGTCGCCGATGTAGAATGTTGATTACGCCAAGACCCTGGATTGGGCAGATGATAATGTGAGCATTGGCTCAAGACAAGATGGCTAGATGGCAAGATGGCAATACGAATGAGAATGATGGTTTTGCTTAGTTTTCCTTATCATGCATTATATGTTTTCTTCTTAGATAAGTTGCATATAGTTGCATGGTCATGGACAACTTGTCGACAAGGTGGTTTCTCGAACGGTATTCCTGGGCCATGGAACCCGGTTCGTCCTAGGGGAAACCAATGCCGAAGTAGTGGCAGTGCTGAAGTAGTAGCACGGTATACAGGACTTGCAGTGGGGCTAGCTACCTGCACTGGCAAGGGCGCTGTATACCTGTAAGACGGTCCAGGATGGCGTGTCGCCAGTGACCTTCATATAGATAGGTCAGGTGCTAATGATGTCTTATGCAGGCAGAGTAAGTTATTACTCAAATACAGGGAAGGATGTCGGCTGTTGGTAAGAATCACCTGAACGGTGATATTCATATTGAATCATGATATTGTTTCTAACAATGTCTTGTGCAGGCAGAGTAAGTATTATAAATATACAGGGATGGCTACACGACCGTGGGTAAGAATCACCAAAGGGTGATAACTGCATTCTTTATATTTTGTTGGCTATGAGATTTGCATGTTTTACTTCTTGTCGGCTATAACATGAAACTGACCCTAAGGCAACGAGAAAGACCATTGATAATAATGTTCTGTAATATGATTACTTAGTGTTGTCTTCTTAGGTGAGTTGGGCCAGCACCGCTCGCCAGTACATTGATGATGTACTGACCCACGTTGTGGGCAATATTACAGGTGTTTGCTTGGGGGAAATCCTGTGAATCAGTGCTTGGCATCGATGAATCGGATGGGTGTGCAGAAGCTCTTCTTGCAAGACGATGTCTTCTGCTATACGGGACATAATGTATGGAACATGGGAACTCAGTTATACCAGTGAGATTGTAGCCATATTGGCAAGTTCATTGTAAAGAAGTCGGTATATTCATTTGTAGCCTAAAGGGCAAGTGTATACATTCAGTTGGCTATTCAAAAGTCTTGTAAACAGTTGTAAACTCTGTATTCCGCTGCGAGTCTTATAATCAGTTGTAAACTCTGTATTCTGCTGCAAGTCTTGTAATCCATTTTGATTATCAATAAAGAGATACATTTCTATATAAATTGTGTGACTTCAATTTATCTGCTTGGTTCCGCTGCGTTGTCGATGTTTTCTGAGAATTACCAAGAACTGTAATAGTTTTGCCTTGTACAAGCACAATCTAGACTTGTACGGCATCACGCCCAGTGGCTTATTTTAGATCCTCCGGGATCGGGGCATGACACCCAAGAGGGTGGTCAAGGCAGCATGCGTCCAGGGAAATACGCCCACATATATGCGCCAGCATATATGCGCTCAAAGAGTGGAGCCAGGATGACTTAGAGAAAGTCAAGGGACTCACTCAATAACAAGTGTGCTGACAGGGTCTATGCGCCCAAGGAAGGAGGCATGGTGTACTTGTGCGCATGCTAAGTTATGCGCCCAAGCCAGAAGGGCCTTGGGGCTATGTGCCCACTAGAGGGAGTGAGGGGAACTTGGGCGCATATATATGGAAATACTCCCAAGGAAGCGTACAGTGGCGCATATCAATGTCTATGCGCCCCAGCACTGTACTTCTTCCCCAACCCGAAAACACAAGTTCATTGAACCCATGAACTTCTCAAGGTCATAAATCACTCAAAACAAAACGAAATCCGGGTTTTCAAAGGTCTAACTTGAGTAAAATCAAATTCTCTACAATATAGAATAATCCAAACTTCAAAATAATGAAGTTTAAGAGATCAAAACCCAAGAAAACAAAAAATGCATCGAACTTAGATCTACAAGAAATAAACCATCAAAATGGAAAATGCTAAGAACTAAAGTAGTTGCATAGAAGAAATTAGAACAATAAAATGGAAGGTTCTTCATGAAGCAAGTTGTACTTACCTAAGCTTGGTGGGTGGAGGAATTAATGAAAGAAGAGGAAGAAGAAGAAGAAGAAGAAGTAATGGAGGAAAGAGAATGGGTTGGTGGGCTTTAAAGGGGGGTTTAACATGTTGAACCAAAGAAAAAATAAACCAAGCAAAACCAAAATGAACCAAGTCAAACCATGATATGCCATGATGAACCTAAGCAAGATTAAACCAAATTTAGCTAGCAAGGCAAGATAAGTAAAAATACGGGTCAGGATTCCGTACACGTATACTGGAAATAAGTATAACGAAAAACGGGGGTAACAACTCTACCCACCTTAAAAAAAATTTGTCCTCGAAATTTTAATCAAGAGGCTAGAGATGTCGGGACAAGCTATACTAATCACATGCAATATATGATTAAGCAATCAATCATACAATCATTCATGCAAGCAAGGAATTAAAGCATAAGACATAAGAAAGACATTATACCTTATGAGTCAAATAGGTCGGGATATCGCGATCGGATATCATCCTCACGCTCCCACGTTGACTCAACCAAAAAGTGATGACCCCAAGTAATACGGGCTAAACTGATAGTCTTGTTCTTGAGTATCTTTTCTCTTTGGTCCAATATGGACACGGGTCTCTCCTCATACGAAAGGTTTGTACCAACAACCAATTTCGAATGATCAAGGATATGACTCGGGTCTGGGATATACCGTCATAATTGGGATACATGGAACACGTCATGCACCTCACGTAACGACGGCGAAAGAACGAGACGATAGGACACATCACCTACTCGCTCAAGGATATCAAATGGCCATATATACCTAGGACTAAGCTTTTTTCGTACGCTAAAATGAATGACGCCATGGGTAGACGAGATCCTAAGGAATACGTGGTCGCTGACAGAAAACTCAAGGGGACGCCGCTGAGAATCGGCCCAATGACGATGACGATCTTGCGCAACTCGAAGATGATCTCTAACTCATCTGACCACCTCAATAGTCTGTAAAATTATTTTGGGACCAAGCATCTGTCTCTCGCCTATATCATCCCAGGCTAAAGGAGATCTGCACTTCATGCCATACAATGCCTCGAAAGGTGCCATCTGAATACTAGCATGGAAACTGTTGTTGTACGATAACTCCACTAGGTGCAAGTAATCTTTCCACAAACTACCGAAGTCAAGTGTATATGATCTTAACATATCTTTAAGAGTTTGAATTGTGCGTTCGGACTGACCATCTGTCTGCGGATGATAGGCTGAACTGAACTTGAGACGAGTCCCCAAACTCTCTTGAAGACTCCGCCAAAAGTGAGATGTATATCTTAAGTCTCTGTCTGATATGATACTAACTGGCACTCCATACAATCTGACTATCTGCCTAAGGTACATCACTGCTAGCTGATCAGTTGACTGGCTAATTCTGAAAAGAAAAAAAATGAGCTACCTTCGTAAGGCGATCAACGATAACCCAAATAGCATCTCTTCCCGCTAGGAATTTAGGTAACCCAGTTATAAAATCCATCGTAATGTGCTCCTATTTCTATTTTAGGATCGGTAAAGGTTGAAGAAGTCCAGCTGGTCTCTGATATTCAGCCTTAACTTGTTGGCAAACTAAACAACGAGAGATAAACTGGGCTATCTCCCTCTTCATGTCATTCCACCAAAAATGCTGACGGATATCACGATACATCTTCGTACCGTCGGTATGAATCGAATACTGCGAACTGTGAGCTTCTGCCATGATCTTTTGCCTGATATCACCACTAGGTACACAAAGACGCCTTTCATGTCGAAGTGTACCGTCCTCATGGATACATAACTCTGCTCTCCGTCCTGTTACACATTCTGCCATAAGCCGCTGAAGCTTAGAATTCGCTGACTGAGCTAACTTAATCCTCTCAACTATGCTGGACTGAACTTGTATGCTGGCCATCAATGCCACATTGGTAGGAAGAACAACTTCAATACCCATCTTCTGAAGATCCGCTAACAACTCTGATTGTGCTGTTATAAAATAAACTTCAGCTCTTCTGCTCAATGCATCTGCAACAACGTTGGCCTTCCCAGGATGATACTGCAGGTTGATGTCGTAATCCACAAGTAGCTCTAGCTATCTCCTCTGACGCATGTTGAGATCCTTCTGAGTAAACACATACTTAAGACTCTTGTGGTCGGTGAAAATCTCCATCCGATCTCCATACAGGTAATGCCTCCACAGCTTCAATACAAAAATTACTGCTGCTAACTCCAGGTCATAGTTTGGGCAATTCCTCTCATGATCAGGAAGTTGTCATTATGTATAAGCTACAACATTCCCATGCTGTATCAAGACACATCCTAATCCCTTGTCGGATGCGTCGCAATAAACTGAAAATCCTCCAGTACCATCTGGAAGCGTGAGAATGGGTGCCATCATCAATCCTTGCTTCAACTTTTCAAACAAACTCTGACACTCTACTATCCAAGCAAACTGTACATCCTTGCGGGTCAACTGAGTCATGGGTGCTGAAATCTTGGAAAAGTCTGATACAAACCGTCGGTAATAGCCGGCCAATCCAAGGAAACTTCGAACTTCTGCGACGGTACTGGGAACTGTCCATGTCTCTATAGCCACTATCTTCTGGGGGTCCACTTCTACTCTACCTCTGGTGATGATATACCCTAGGTACGAAATGCGATCAAGCCAGAACTCGTATTTACTGAACTTCGCGTACAACTGGTGCTCTATAAGAATCTGAAAGACTATACGGAGATGCTGCTCATGCTCCGCTTCACTCTTACTATAGACCAAGATATCATCTATGAACACTATCACAAACTGAACTAAATAAGGCATGAAGATACGATTCATGAGGTCCATGAATACGGCTGACGCATTGGTCGCTCCAAATGGCATAACAAGAAACTTCCAATGTCCATATCTTGATCTGAATGCTGTCTTCGGAATGTCTCGCTCTCTAACTCTGATCTAATGGTACCATGATCGCAAGTTAATCTTCAAGAATACTGTCGCTCCCCTGAGCTGATCAAATAAATCATCTATCCTTGGTAGAGGGCATCTGTTCTTAATTGCTACATAGTTCAAGGTACGATAATCAACACATAATCTTGACGTACCATCCTTCTTCTTTACTAGGAGCATCGGGGCTCCCCAAGGTGATCCACTAGCACGAATGAATCCTTTGGTTCTAAGTTCTTCAATCATCTTGTACAAGATCTCCAATTCTGAGGGTGCTATTCTGTAGACTCTCTCTGATACTGGTACCGTCCCGGGAATCAAGTTGATTGTTAACTCTATCTCTCTCTGGCGGCATACTTGGAAGCTCTTCGGGAAATACATCAGAAAACTCTTCAACTACTGTGGTAAACTGAATCGTCGCTGTAACTGCCATCCGCATGACCGGGGAAGAAGGTTCTACTTCGCCCCTGGAAAATAAAAATTCTGCCTCGCCGAAAATACCAAAATAATCCTGCCAAGATGGCAGTCTATTCTCGCATACTGATCCTTCAGCCAATCCACTCCTAAGACCACATCATAATCGACCATCGAAAACTCTATCAACCTAGCGGGAAACTCTCTACCGCTAACAACGATTCTGCACAAGGAAAAGACTATATCTACTCCTACAAGACTATTACTAGTAAGTATATTGAGCCTTACTGATAATGACTCGGGCTTCAGTCCTGTCCGTATTGCGAATCGTGCAGACATGAATGAATGCGATGCTCCCGAATCAAATAATACTGATTCAGGAAAGAGTTGACGAGAATGGTACCTGCCACCACCTCACCTGATGCCAATTCCTCCTCCATGGTCAAAGCCATCGCTTGACCTTGTCCTCTTGGTGCTGGTCCCCTCTGCTATAAACCTCTCTGCCTGTTCTGGTTCTGAGTTTGGGCCTGGGCATACTGCTGCAGCCTTTGCTGGAAAGCTTGGGCCTGAGGCGGCAAGGGCCTCGGGAACTGGTGTTGCTGCTGAACTGGAGCTGGTCCCCTAATCGATGGACTGGTTAGGGTTGATGATGAACTGGCCCTGTACGGACATGACCCTATCATGTGATCTGATGCCCCACAAGCCAAGCACAATCCATGTGCTCTGTGACACTCTGAAACAACGTGACCGGGCTTCCCATAATGAGAGCAGCACATTACGAAAGACTGCTTCTGCTTCTGCTATTGAGGGTACGTCGAGGTTGAATGGTGAACCGACGTAACTGAGGTTGTCCGCCTCGGAGTACCTATATTCAAAGCCCTAGCTGCCGGGGCTGGAGTTGATGAATGGAACATTTGCCCATAGGACCTCTTTCGACCTACGGTTCGGTCCACTATCCTCTGAGAAGTATACTCATGCCTCTTTGCTGCTCGCAAGACGGCATCAAATGTCTGGTGCTCGAACTGCTCCATAGCTAGAATAATCTCTAGGTGAAGTCCCTGCTGGAATCGCTGGGCTCGGTCCAATTCGATCGCCACCAAGGTAGGAGCAAACCGACTTAGTCTTGAAAACTCGACCGCATAACCGTCGACCGTCCTGCTCATCTGCCTCAAATTGGTGAACCTCGTCTGTAGGTTGTACCGAGCTACAGCATCGAAGTACTTGATCTAAAACTTGTCGCTGAATACCGCCCATGGGACAGGCGTCGCCAATCCAACTGATAATATTGCCCACCAGGTATGGGCTAAGTCTAATAACTGCAAGCGCACAACGGCCACCTTCTCTCCTTCGGGAATCCTAGCTGCCTCTAGGATAACTTCTATGTCCTGAACCCAAGCATCAGCAGCGATAGCATCTTCACTGCCATCAAAGAAAAGAGGGTTCAGACGCTTGAAGCTGTTGGCCGCGTTGTTCCCTTGGTAACTAACTCTACCCATGAAATCTTGTCCTGTCTGGTACAGGGCATCGCCCCGACGATCTTGAGATGCAAGCAATTTCCTGATGAGTCCCACCAGGGTTCTATTGTCAGGCTCTGCAGGCTGGACGGACTGAACTGGGGGCTCTGGATCCCCGAAATACATGACTCGGAAGGCCGCTCCAGAGTGCTAGGCTTGGTCTCCAGGTTGCTGCTGGTCCACTGGAGGTGCTCCGCCTTGCTGATCGGTAGGACCAGAAACAATGCCGCTGAAGAAACGACATGGAAAACAATAAGGACTATGTGTCACGACCCTCTACCCAAATTGTTGGGCCGGGCCGAGCCATGTCCAGCCTACGCTTGGTTAAAGCGTAGTAAGCTATTCTAAGAATAGACAATAATAGATCTAAGCTGCTAACAGTTCTAATATCACATTTAAAAGGTTCATCACAACACAGCATCTATAAGCGGAAGTAAAACAAATACAGACTTAATAATACACTTCCAAAGTATCGAACTGGAGACAAAGTCCAGTGACTACAAGATATAGTCTAAACAGATCAATAACTAAGCCAAAAATAATCTAAGCAAGACTACCAAGCGAGGTTCCCTGCGAGGACTTCCTCGGGAGCAAAAGCCTGTTCCTCTGTAGTGGGTCCATAGAAAAGATCATAGAGCAAATCTTCTTCCGAAAGTATGCCTACAACGTTATCCTGTCAAGACGGGAGCAAGTACTGATTCTACAAACTAAACATACTGAGCATGGAATGAAAAGAGATATAATAAATAAGAATCATGTCATATCTTATGTCGTATCACAATCATGTCATCTCACAAATCTATCATGTCATCTCATAATATATCATGTCATATCATAATCTATCATGTCAATGATACATTTGTCATGGCGACAGATGTATATGTAATGTTTAAAACTGGAGCAGGTACGTGATCGTCAATAGGTGTAAAATATACTGTGGTACAAGTATCTAAAATATACTTCCGTACAAGTAAACAAGCGATAGATGTACATACGTACAGATACAGCTGGTGCGCCTACGACAAGGTATACATATAAAATATCAACCTTGCTCGGTACATACGTACGGGAGAAGGTGTTGGCCCAATGATTGTATCATATTTTTGAATATAGTTAATCTGTTAAGTTTAGCATTTCACTTTCACTAATCTTCATACTATCGCTATAGCATTTCTACTTATACTTATATCTTTGGTGATATGTGCCTATTGGTTTACATATCAGTGATACGAGCTTATCTATCTTAAATTTAATCGGGTTGCCAAAATCAAAACTATGTTTTTGATTTTGGTTATTCAATTAATTTTTAATCATTATGATATCACTAACATTTATGCTATCACCTTAGTACTTATACTTAAACTCAGCATTGTCCTAATGTACATTAAACTTATCATACTTGCTTCTATGTATATTGCTTTGTTCGTCTAACATGTACATGCAGAAAAGCAATAAGCAAGATCAATGTGGACATATGCAATGAAGAAATCATGGTTGACCAAAGACGACGGATCCCACAAGATTTCTCTGAACAGCTACCGCCAAGGAAAAAAGCCAGCACCTATCAAAGAAAGAAGCCAAGCCATGCCATCATCATTTCAAGACTCTGAAGAAGCCTGCACCTGCTACAATATATCTGGAGTCTGTAATGAGTCTTAGGAATAATTGTAAACACAAGAAATGGATGGCAAAATTGAAAGCTAGGGTAGAAACTAGCCCAGGATCATTTTCGGCTGAAAACCGGCATACCGACGGTATACCGGTGCATACCGACAGTATACCGATTTTGTTCACAGAAAGTTTCTGTCTACAAAATCGGCATACCGACGGTATACCGGATCATACCGACGGTATACCGATTCTGTAACGTTGAAAGTCCAACGGTCGGATTTCCAGCATTAAATGATCCCAACGGCTATATTTCGAGCCGTTGCAATCCCAGACCGGTATACCGACGGTATGCCGACTCATACCGGCGGTATGCCGGTCGCTGACTGAAAAGTTGCCTTTGGCTCTTTTTAATGCTTTGGTTATAAATAGCCTTGAACCCCTTCATTCAAGGTTGATGCTTTGAGCCTAAAAATTTCTAAACCACCAAAGCTTATCCACATACAACTCTACAAAGCTTTCATTTGCCATCCACAAATTGTGTTAGAGTTATTGAGTTGAAAAGTGAGATCTTCATCTTATTGTATAAGGAGATCAAAACCTATTGTGAAAGGTTGAAGTTGGAGAGTCTTCGTATCCAAACTCTCGGTTGAAGTTGGAGAGTCTTCGTATCCAAACTTCGTATCCAAACTCTCGGTTGAAGTTGGAGAGTCTTCGTATCCAAACTCTCGGTTGAAGTCGGAGAGGCCTTAGGATTAAAGCTCTCGTGTAAGAAGTTGGCGAGTTCTTCGGATCCAAACTCGTGTGTAACTATTTGCTCAAATAGTGGATTAAATTCGGAGAGAGTTCCGGGACTGGATTGCCTCTAGGGAGGATACCATGATACATCGGGTATCGGTATTGTTATTGCTTCTTCTCTTGCACTTATATTTTTAAATTGCCAATTAGCTTGTGCTAAGTGCTTGATTAGTTAGCTTGACCCTAATCACCCTCCCTCTAGGGTTCCTACAGAAGGGGCATGATCACGTACTCAACTATCAGTTTTCCTATAACCCAGATTCTAACATGTGAGAGATACGAGAACAGTAAAAACATGTGAGAGATACGAGAACGGTATAAAACATGTAAAAGATACTGGGAGCAGTATAAGCATAGCAGGTACTGAGAGCAATTTAGAACATGGTAGGTACTGAGAGCAATTTAAAATATGGTAGGTACTGAGAGCAATTTAATTAAAGCATGTGAAGCATACGCTAGATATATAGAAACCTGTAAGATACGATTTTCAGTTTAAATCACTGTATTAACATGGTTCATACGCAATTCATTATCATATGCAGTAAAATAAAATTTGTAGGGGTACTCGCCTCGAGCAAGGCAAGAATACGAGTACGAAAATATAGATGTCCGGTGTCCTGTCAAAATGATACACAATCTCAGTCTCTAAACTATGTTCAAGATTTTGCACTGGTGGTGTGACATGACTCCTAACTAGACACTAGCTAAGTGGGGACCTAGCATAAAAGTCTAATATGGGGTGACGCTACATCTAAACCAACACTTAGGGTCCTTAGAAACACAAGGATCACTTTAGAGTTTCACAAAAACCAAACATGTAAATATATACACCAATAATAATAATTAATTATAAATTAAGGATAATACATAAAAAAAATCTACAGATGTTGTCGAATGATAAAATAAATATCACCAACGTGCCCAGAATGATCAAATTAGCTAGGATAGCCTACCCATAAGTCCAATTTGGACACAGGGGCAAAATGGTAATTTTGGGTCAAAATGATGTCCGCAGTTGGACACACTTTGCACCAAAAACCGTGTCAGGATAGAAGTCTAAAAAACCTAGCAAATTATATGTCCACAAATCTAGAATGATGATACGAACCCAACGGTATGTCCGAAATAGAATTTCGATGACCCGATCACAAAATGGTCCGTTGACCTGGATATTGGTATCCGATTTGCAGGAAAATGTGTGTCGAAGCCAAAGTCCACTAAATCTAACAAAGTATATGTCAATGAGTCCAAATTGCGACACGAACTCAACGGTATATCCGGAACTAGATTTCGATGAGCCGATCTCAAAATGACACGTTGATACGGACATTTAGAATCCGGTTTGCACGAAAATGAGTGCCGGAGCCAATGTCTTCAAAACTCAGCAAATTATATGTCAACAAGTCTAGAATGATGATACGAACTCAACGGTATATCCGGAATGGGATTCCGATGAGCCGATCTCAAAGTGACCCGTTGACTCGGACTGTGGGACCCGTTTTGTACCGAAATACGTGTCAGGGCCCACATTCTCCAAATCTAACAAACTTTATATGAAAATGTGCCAGAACGATGCCACGAGTCTACTGGTGGTGTCAGAAATTGAATTCGGAGTCCCGGGTTCAAAAATAGAATTTTACAAGTGTAAAATTAAAAATTTAGACGGCCAACTTTTGGCGTCGAATTCGACCAACCAAACGTGCTCACAATGAAACGAAACTTAAGGGACAGGAAGAGGGTTATACCAGCTACGCACAGGAACTGGTGGTACGCCAAACGAAGCTGCGACGACGGAGTTACGAGCTGACGAAGTTGGCTCCACAAAACTATCCAAAAATAGTACAATTTAAACGGTCAACTTGGTGGCTGATTTTGATTATCAAAGGACAAAATTAACGGATGAAACTTGAGGGGAGTGAAGAGCTATATACCAAAATTATGACAGAGCAAAGAGTTCGCCGATCCAACGGTCGGATTTTTCGAAAAATGTGCACGAAGTTGCTGTCCCGAAACGAGATTTTGACTTCGATCCCGCGCGCGTCACGCCGGAATTCTGTTCAAAATGCACGAATCGTGTACGTGGCACGTCGGGAAAGGAGGCGTTGGCCATGGGGGAGTTCGCCGGAGGCCGCCCGGGCGAGGGGGTCACGGGGGGGTCTGCCCACGCGGCGGCGCGCGGCGGTGCACGGCCGCCGGCCGCTGCTGCTGCTGCTACTGTGCGGCCTGCTGCTGCTACGCTGCGCACGGCGACGGGCTAGGCGGGGGCACGGCGGGGGGTGGCCGCGGTGGCGGAGGCCCGGTGGGGGTGTGGGTGATGGTGAGCTTGATGATGATGATGGTGAGAGTGGTGGTGATGGTTATGGAAAGGGTGGTGGTGATGATGATGATAATGGTGATGGTGGTGTTGGTGTTGATGAAGTAGAGGAGGAAGGAGGAGTAGAGTGGGAAAGTCGGTCATGGAAGGTGGAGGTCGGCCGAGTATAGGGAGGAGAGAGAGAGTATGGGATATTTGTGTGTGTATATATGTTATATATAGAAAGAGAGAGAGAAGAATAGAATAGAGAGAGAGATATTTGAGAGAGAGAGAAAGAGAGAGGTCGGTTAGAGAGAGGGGGGTGTGCTGGTGGAGTGAGGGGGTGAGGGGTGTGTGTGTAGGTATTTTAATGGGAGAGATATTTGAAAATATATATATATATATATATATATATATATATATATATATATATATTAGAAAAAGAGAGAAATATATTTGTATAGAGATATTTTAAAATAGGGAAAAAGGAAAATTGTGTGGGGGTATTTGGGTAGTCATGAGGGGGCAACATGGAGCTTGGGTTCGGGTTCGGTCGAGCCGGGTCGGGTCAAAATCGAAAATGGTGCAATAATTGAATTTAAATAGGTATTTATGATCATGGGTAAATAAGTAACATGTGGGGACTCAAATAAATAGGACACAAGTGTCATGTGGATAGTAGGCTTCATGTGGGCCATGTCCGTACTTTGGGTTGACAGGTTGGATCGATGTTGGGTCCCAAAATTAAATTGGAAGTCAGGTCACGTTTTACGGTAGATAATTAATTGGCTTAAATTGACCCAAAAGTTGTTCGAAACAAATGAAGCACAAAATGGAGTGTCTAAGTGGGACACGAAGGTCATAGGTGTAGAGCGTCTCGAGTAGATCGTACATGAGAAGTTAGTTCTGAAAAAATGACTTGTCTTGTGCTCCTAAATTAAAAGTCACGGCAACGTGCAAACGATGATCAAAGATAAAAGTAGAAAATCAATTAATAATTATTTAATCGATCAAATGGTCTAAATTGACCCGAAGTTGTGCGATACAAAAAGAGCACAAGAGAACGAGTTTAAGTGGAACATGATATATCAAAACGATGATAATTTTGTCTACTACAAAATCCATAAAGAGAGTTTACAGAGATTGGCATCTCTGACGCTCCAGAAGTCAAAGTCACGAAAAAGAACGTTAATGATCAAAACAATTAAATAATAAAATATTTATTGAAAATAATTTATTTAGAAAATTTAAAATAAACCCTAAAATTCAGGGGGCTTACACTATGATAGATCAAGGATATAAGCATGTGATCATATCAAGATTTCAGAAAGATTAGAAAACACGATGAGAGATCAAGGGCGAGTATTGATTGAGACATCTATCCGGTAAAATCCTTACATATCTTGATTTATAAGACCTGCATGAGCCACCACTTAATTCGTGTCATGCCCCAGAACCAGAATACTGGAGAGCGGGGGACAGACACAGCCAGCTACGTACATTGAAGTGTAACCCACCTTGATGTACGGTCACGGCTGTCTAGATACATGAGGTTTTTACTACAAGCCAACAGTCTCTTATGGTCAATAATAAGCCTAGTGTCTCAATCTCAAGCAAGCAAGTAAGTGTAACAAGATGGTAGATCATCAGACATACAAAGTAAGGCGTCTCATATATTACATATTCAGATGATCATGAAGCTAGTCATACAAAATGTGAAAACTAGCAAGAGTTTAAGTCATACATGATCAACCATAGGATTTGTCAATCATGTTACAGCCTTTATGCAGACATGAATATAAATTTAACACGAGCTAACACTTGTTCGGCGGCTAAACGCCTCAAAAGAATAATTTATAATAGAGTGGGAGAGCAAAAAAAAATTCACTCGTTGCCAGGGTTGCGCCTAGTGTTCACCATCTGGTTGGAAGGCTGGAAGATCCTCGGGTCCTACTCCAAAATCTGGCCATACAAAACCAGCTGGATCAGACCCCAGAAAGAGCAAGTACCACAAGGGAGGCTTCACTTAAGAACTAAAACCATCATATTAGCACATGAGACATAAAGGATAATAAAGACATGAGTTAGAAAAAAATAAGATGATAATCGATAAAGACGACTAAGGGACCATTCCGGTAGCCAAGTTACAACCCGTAAACCAAATAAGGATCGGGGTTGTAACCCTTCACCTGAACAGAGCTTAGTCTCCAACCAATTATCGACAAGAGTAAAACATGAACAAGCATGTGCTAAAATAATCATAGACTGACATTGCTTAGACAAGACTAGACTAGACTACATCCATCAATCACAGCCAAGCAAAGAGTACGGCTTGATACTTTAACTAGCAAGGGTTATCACAAGCCTAGTTACTAGCAAGATGTAATGAGATGTTCCATCAGTCACAGGCCCTGCAGCTATCCAGGTTATCCAGGCAAGGTTGATTACCAAAGTTATCCAGAATTATTAGATGGCTTTAGAGTGCAACACATAACAATGTGCCTTGTACTTGTTTCATGAGTGTGTCCCACATGATAGTGGACTTAAAATGTGCCCTACTCGACGGCAGGCTACAAGTCCATCAGGTGTGGCCGGGATAACGAAAATGCCTATAACTGGGAAAATCTTTCTTAGAATGAACTACTTGATCAATCTAGTCATTAACCTTAGTCAGATTCAGTATGAATCCCTGACCGTGGTAACCAGGAACTCATGTCCTAGACCTGATGCAAGACGAGACTAGACTAGTAGCTTGTATAAACAAGTTTCAAGCAAGCACCCACGGTGTCAAGACGAGAATTTACTTAACGAGTCGAGGTAGCCGTCGCAACGGCGTTCAAGGTTACATGTCATATTTACTTGTCAAGAGTGCACCGCAACGGGCCACTATCATGTATTGGCCTGTCATGTTCTTGTCTGGAGTGCGCCACGACGGGCCACTGTCATGTTATTACCACGTTCATATATCATGTCGTGTTCACATATCATATCGTGTACAGATTATCATGTCAATATTTCTTGTCAAGGGTGTGCCACAACGGCCACCATCAAGTGCTATCATTCCATTAATATGTCATGCTCACATCGTGTTCATGTCGAGTTCATATCGAAAAGGCGTAAGATATAAAATGGGTGTAAAAAATCAAGAAAGGGGAACCTGGGGATATCATGCACCCAAGGGGATGCATGCGCCCACACATGGGTCCTAGGTCTATGTGTCCAAAGAGGAAGGAGCAAGTCAAAGAAACATGCACTTAGGCATGAGGGTGGTCAAGGCAGCATGCGCCCAAGAGAATGGGAGTCTGGGATACATACGCCCAATAGGAGGCATGCGTCCAGGGCAATGCGCCCACATATATGCGCCAGCATGTATGCGCTCAAAGAGTGGAGCCAGGATGACTTGGAGAAAGTCAAGGGACTCACTCAATAACAAGTATGCTGACAGGGTCTATGCGCCCAAGGAAGGAGGTATGGTGCACTTGTGCGCATGCTAAGTTATGCGCCCATGCCAGGAAGGGCCTTAGGGCTATGCGCCCACTAGAGGGAGTGAGGGGGAAATTGGGCGCATATATATGGCAATGCTCCCAAAGAAGCGTGCAGTGGGCACATATCAATGTCTATGCGCCCCAGCATTGTACTTCTTACCCAACCCGAGAATACAAGTTCATTGAACCCATGAACTTCTCAAGGTCATAAATCGCTCAGAACAAAACGAAATTCGGGTTTTCAAAGGTCTAACTTGAGTAAAATAAAATTCTCTACAACATGGAACAATCCAAACTTGAAAATAATAAAGTTTGAGAGATCAAAACCCAAGAAAACTGAAAATACATCGAACTTAGATCTACAAGAAATAAACCATCAAAATGGAAAATGCTAAGAACTAAAGTAGCTTAGAATGTTGCATAGAAGAAATTATAACAATAAATGAAGGGTTTCTTCATGAAGCAAGTTGCACTTGCCTAAGCTTGGTGGGTGGAGGAATTAATGAAAGAGGAGGGAGAAGAAGAAGAAGTAATGGAGGAGAGAGAATGGGTTAGTGGGCTTTAAATGGGGGGTTTAACATGTTGAACCAAAGAAAAAATAAACCAAGCCAAACCAAAATGAACCAAGTCAAACCATGATATGCCATGATGAACCTAAGCAAAATAAAACCAAAATTAGCTAGCAAAGCAAGATAAGTAAAAATACGGGTCAGGATTCTATACACGTATAACGGAAAATGGGGGTGACAGGGGGTGCGCACTGTAACACCCAGTTTTCCAGATGAGGGTAATTTTGAAATTTTGTAATTATAATTATTATTATTGTTATTTATTTCACATTATGATTTTTGGTAATTTTTAATCATTTTGAACTATTTAAAAACTGTTTTAAGTCATGACTTGTGATTTTGATGTGCTGCTAGCGAAACCCGAGAGACTGTCTGACCTAGAGCCTAACCATGTGATTAGGGATATTATTTATCATTTTTAGCCTAGGGGTAATTTGATCATTGTGGCTTATTAAAATTATTGATTAAAATATTGGATTGGGATTCCTAGTTTGGACTTTGACTTATTGAGACTTGTAGACTAGCCTAGTACCTAACCCTAGCTATGGTGACCCTAGCCTAACTTGAGTTAACCCATTTTAGTCACTTAGAATTAGTTTTGGAATGGAAGGATTAAGTTTAGTGTAATCTAGTCATGACTTATGGTTTTATGAAATGGCTTATGACTTCATGACTTAAATGATTAGAACTTAAGCCCATGGGCCAATTTATGAAACCCTAACCCTAATTAGACACCCATGGCCAGCCATAGGAGAACACCCCCTATTTAATGTCATGTTCAGGTGTTCTTGCCTCTTTTAGAGCTGGACCTAGAATTTGAAGAAAGGTATTTTCTCCCCTTCCAAAAATCCTAATAAATTCATTCTAATTCCTTTTTAACCCTAGTCTTTTGCATTAGGATCTAATTTCTGGTTGTTTACTGTTTTTGGAGGATCATCTCAGTTTTAGTGTCATTTGGAGCTTGGAAGTTGCTATTTGGAATCCTTCCATTTGGAGCTTTCTTGGAGGATTGACACTCATAGGTAAAACCCCCAAATTATGTTTTATTTCTGATTTTAGTGCATGATAGCTCAGGTATAGGTGTCACCTAGCTACAGTAGAAATTTTGTGTCATTTACATTAGGTTTAGTGTCCGTATCGGACACGTATCACTAATGTAGGCTAGGTGTTCGATGAAATGCGCCTTAGGGATTTATTTTCGTATTTTGAAAATCTAATTTCATGGATCCCTAGATCTAGGTGTGTATGTTAATATTTGTGAAGACTAAAATTATTTTTGTGTCATTTTTGTGTCGGATTTGGTGTTGGACACGCGCGCACGAGGACACGTGCACTGTCCTGCGGTACGGGCTCAATATCTCCCTGTATCGGATACGTGGACATGCCATTTTTGGCGAGGATGATGGGGCATAGACTGACATCATCCTCCCAAAAGATGGGACCATATGGTGCAGTGTGCGAGGAGTTCTCCTCCTCGCATCGGTCGTACTGGCCGTGTGCGCAGGCTGTGCACACGAGCATTTTGGCCACTGACACGCACATTTAATTTGGACACGGGGACACGGGGATGCGGTGCAGGGTGACACGATTGTAGCCCTATGTGGGGCGAACACGTGGGGACGAGCACGAGTCGTGTCGTGCCCTGTGTCGCGTGCACGAGGCCGTGTCCTCTCTGTACGAGACCAGTCTGTGCATATTACCTAATATTTGCATTTTTTCAGTTTTGGACACGTCGTGTCCACTTCTGTGGACACGAGACAACCTGGGTGACACCTACAAATGTTCACTAACCCTTACCAACCAATAATTTGTGATATTAACATGTAATTAGCTGTCAATTTCATTTTTCCCAATGTTCACTGATACGTTCTTCACTGTTTTCAAATTTCTGGATTTATTCCTATTTTAAACAGTTTTGTAATGTTTCAATCACCAGGATTAGTTCACATACATGTGTAATTATATTACTTTAATATGGGTTTATGACAGGTGTTAGGTTTTAGATTTCGAAATGGATTTTAATGTTTGAACTGATTAATGATAACTGTCAAATTCATTTCCATTTGTTTATGATACCATTCACTGATTTCTCAATTTCTGAGCTCTAGTTATATTTAAACTGTTGTTTGATTCATGTACACATGTAATAGTTATTGCTAGGTTGGGTTTTCAAGTTAGAATAGGATTGCACTTGAGAATATGGCTTTTCGAATATGGGATGGTAGGTTAATGTGGACTGATACACAGCCTTGAAATTGAGATTTCTGAAACTTTTATTCCCTTCTAAAACTGATTTTTGAATATTTATTTGCCATGGTAAATTCTTATACATTGTGTTAGTTCACTGATTAGTTGATTCACTGTTAGTTGATGTTATCAAGGTGATGGGGGTTTCGTTTGGGCTTTGGTATCGGATTGTGAATGAGGATAGTTTAAAACTGATTTTAATGTTTAATTTTACATGTTAGATTGGGTTTTCCCATTTGGGTTTAACTGCTAGATTAGATGTTGTCATGGATGAATGGTTTTCGAATTTGGTATTAATAGTTAGGTTGGATTATGAACTGTCATCTCCTTTCCCTAAGAACACTTGAAATCCTGAGTTTAAATTTCCATGTTTCAGTCAATTACATGCATATTAGTTCACTGTTAACCGATTCATTGGTTTGATGTTATCAAAGTAATGAGAATTTGAAATTGGGGTTTGGATGGTTTATGACTGTTATGGGTTCTTTTTCCCTGAAAACCAAAATCTGAGAATTAGTTCACTGTCATGCACTAAACCAACTTGACACTCACTGTTAGCTAATCTTCTTAACTGTCATGTCCACATGCACAGGACACACACACACCCCCTAAATTCTATGTAAATCACACACACATGCCACATGATACACACACCTATGCTTAGCTATGCACTGTCACACTCTAACCCATTCCTATTGACACATATACACTCATGTTCATCTCACCAACACATTCTCCCTATTGATTCCATGCCCCCCTTTTTTTATCACACACTCACTGTTCTTTTTTCAGACTTTACACACTCTCACACACTCACATTTCACACATTGCCACTTGACACACAGATACATGTGCCTTACACTATCACCCAATAAAATATATATATATATATATATATATATATATATATATATATATATATATATATATATATATATGATGTATACCATATGTAACCTATATGTATATGTGAATGATAAACTATGTTAACTTAATGTATATATTTATATATTGTATCTATTTGGTATATAGCCTAGTGTTAGAGTGACCTATGGGTGGTTGTTTAGACTTGAGTTGACTGGCCTAGACCTAGTTTGACTAGAGATTGACTGGAGTTGACCAAAAGTCAACATTGAGTCTAGATGTGACCAATTGACCTAGTTTGACTAGTGTAGTTGACTTGGTTTGACCCAGAGTTGACCAAGAGTTGACTTTGACCTAGTTTGACCTAGAAATTATGTAGATTGCATCGTAGACTTCATTTACCTTATTTTAAACATATTATAATCCATATTGCTCTGTTTAGGACATTGTAACTCCGGTGCAGATATCTGATATTATACTACTCTTTTCAGAGTAGCAGGCGAGTACATTCTCTGATAGTTCTCTCATTTATTTGTCAATTATTGTACTTCAGTTCTAGTTAGTTGTATGTGATTCTCTGTTACCACACGTATGGATATTTCTGGATTCATGTATGCGACACACATACCATATGGTCTGGCCTCTATTACTGGTATCATCATATCTGGCTTCTATTACTGGAATCATCTACTGGAATCACCCTGGAATCACTTGCTGGTATCATCACGTTTGGCTGGACTCATCTCGATTCTCGTGTCGTATTCTGGATTCACTTGTACTTGCTGGAAGGAGAAATACTTGAGTAAGACATGTAGACATACCCCAATCTGGAATCTCCCAACTAGAATCTACTGGAATCTACTGGAATGATAGCCATCTCACACCCGGCCAGGTGTGTGATGTGCCGTATTACCTACAGCCGTTTACATGTCGATCTCGGTATTTTAAAACACACTGTTAGAGTATAGTCTGGACTCATCCTGGAATCTTTGATCACTGACTGGACTCACCTTATACCGGACTCATCTTGTGCTGGAATCACCCGGTATTAGATTATATTGTATGGACTCACACATGACTCATATTATATTGTCTGGACTTATATCATGCTACTCTAGTTCAGCTAGAATATATTTTTACAGTCTTCATTGCCATGTTTCTCTTCTTGTTTTGTTACTTTCCTTTTCTTGTACCTTAACTGTTCTCTATATCATTACCTGTATAAAACTGCCATGATTCATCAATATAACTGTTTATAACTGTTTATAGTTCTCTGTCATTTATTTGAAATTTTCTTGATGAGTTGTACTCGTTCCTGTCCTGACTGGACCTGTTGAAAATTTTACAGATGATTGCCCTGAGGACACTTGCCCTACTTATTATGGACTAGGAGACGGCTTAGCTACCTTTGGCCCCGACACTCAGGAGTGATCGGGATTTAGTTTAGTAGACTTGCATCTGTTTTTCATGTTAAACTTGTTGTAGTTGATTTGAGACTTGTGTAGTATTTGAGATTGTTGAGAGTTGTTATTATTTAGCAGTTGTCTTCATATTTCTTAGTTATTTCTTCTGTGTTATCTTATCGTACTTAGACTGTGATTGAGTTACATTATCTTATACTTGTCCTCCATTTGGAGTTGATCATGATGAGTACATTATATATTGCGTGAGTTGTTGGTTAGATAGTAACCTAGGACAGCGTTCTACCGTCGACACTGCGGCGTAGGCTGGACGTTGTTACGCACTCGTACCCTCACAGTGGGTGCGGGTCGTGACACGCACGGTCGTGAGATAGGTGGAAGAGAGCTCTCTGATCGTTGGAGCCACCAGGGAGGCAAGCCCTAGAGCGGAGGCGGCAAACAGGTATGGGAAGGTTATTGGGTCACCATGACCTCTAGCCTAGTGGTTAAAAGAGATACAAGTGGTCAGAGTTCGGGCCCCAGTGGAGACTAGATGCATGTAGTCCCAAGTGGTCGAACTTGTAAATGTATTTTACAACAGTATCTGGCAGTTAAAGCGTAATAAAGTGACAAAATATATAAATATAATAAAGGCAAAATATATATATATATATATATATATATATATATATATATATATATATATATATATATATATATATATATATATATATATATTAGGGCACGAATCAAATGTTTTATGGGGGGAGTCCCGCCAAAGCACCACCCCTCCCCCCCCCCCCCCCCCCCCCCCCCCCCCCCCCACCACCACCACCACCACCACCGCCACCGCCGGTGGATCGAGGGGCCGCGTAGGACCCGCGTGTTCGCTCGATGCAACGTTCGAGGACGATGGGACTCCCGATCCAGACCCATATATATATATATATATATATATATATATATATATATATATATATATATATATATATATATATATATTTTTTTTTTTTTTTTTTTTTTTTTTTTTTTTTCAAGCAAATGACCTCTAGCCTAGTGGTTAAGAGAGATGTATACGGCCCAAGTGGTCGGGAGTTCGAGCCTCAGTGGAGGCGAGTTCGCCACAAGTACCCATTGCTTCAAAAAAATATATTTTTTTCAAACTGGATAAGTAATTGTAATTTGATTTTCAGTTCGGATCGATTTTTAAAACTTGAAACCAAAACTCGAACTCGAATCTTTTCTTAGGCAAAATCGAAACCGAACCCAATAACTTATATCGATTTGGTACAGCTTGATTCGAATCGATTTTGGATCAAGATATGCTCGTCACTACCCTATATCTGGCAGACGATGGTGAAAAAATAAATAATTGATCATCATCAAACGAGAAAATACTTCATTGATCGGGTATCGAGTACATGATGAGTATGACATGATGCCATTTCTCTACGTCACTGTCAAATTCTTAACAAATGTTGGTAAAACGACCAAAAGATGTACATATTATGAAACCTTAGAAGGCAAATTAACAAATAGCTAGGTAGACATACTTTTAGATATGTGTTTAAACTTAAGCAATCAATAAACATCCTCAAAGTTTGATTATACAATTTGCTTTAGAAGAGTTAAAATTATACAATTTGCTTTGGAAGATTGCATTCATCTTGCAGGCATAATTAGCCAGATTGACAAGAAATGATAAACCCCTAAAAAAGATTTTTTTAAAAAAAGCATTATGTTTTAGAATTAACAATGACTAGAAATCGTGTACTTACACGTGTCTTTTGTATAAATTTTTTTTTTACATATATACTTGCATAACAAATCTATTTTGAAAGAGCTTTTGCTTTGCCTACAACCAAATGCTTACACTTTTTTTATAAGCGTCACGTGTCGGACTTCGATTGGAGGAGGGGAGGAAGTGGTGGGGTCGGATGGAGCCCATGTAGCATGGAGGGTGAGAGGGAAGGTGGGACCCATGTGTAAGGGATGGGAGAGAGAGGTTGTAAGAATGTTGTAAACATTTGGTTGTAGACTTAACATTTTTCATTTTGGAATAGTATAAAATATTTTAATGTAAATTTATTTTTGAGATGGTGACAGTCGGTATCGTTTAATTATTAATGGTCAGTAATTATATTAGTTGGAAGGTGTAATGTTTAGCCTAAATTAATTTAAGCTTATTTTGATACGAGTATTGCTATGAGGACACACTTTTCTTTACACACTTCATAGCTACGCTGATGTGACAGTGCATTATTGGATATCATGAAAAGTCTTAAAAGTGAGATAATATTAATATCCAAATAATACCTGCCACATTAGTGTGGCTATGGAGTGTGTCAAAGAAAGTGTGTCACATGACATTATTGTTTTGGTATATATAAGATTAGAGAAATGTAATTTTGAAACATGAAAATTCTAGGCTAAAACCTATAACTTTTTATATTATACTAGTAAATGCACGTGTTTTGCACGTATAATAACGTATAATAAAAATATTATCCAATTATAGTCAAATATTTCTTCTAACTCATGTGGCTAAGGTATGAGGTATTATTCTTGTTTGGTTGAGTTCAATTCTCCATGTTGAATATATATAACAAATTTAAACTTTTTTCAACAAATTTTTACATAATTTAATATATTTAAAATAAAATGGACAATGATATACATACGAACTTTTGAGCCGTTTTGAAGGCTCATTATATAGTTAAAGATATAAGATATGAATCAGTCATTAGGCCTCGTTTGGTTCATGGAATCATAGGATTGGAAAAAGAAAGTGATTACTTTCTTATGTTTGAATGTCAAAGAAATTGAGAAGGAAAGAAAAATGATTCTCAATGAAAGAAAATTTAGAAAAAAAAAATGATTCCATCTATCCAATCAAAAAATCACTCCTTCCTAGAGACTGCATTAATGGGAGCACGTGACACTTCTTTCTCACAAAAGTTAAATTGCATTAGCGTGCATAACAATGCTCAATATCCGGCAAACATCAACAAGACCTTCCCTAGATCGTGCAAACATCGACATATCGCAAGAATTTACTTGCATTCATGTGCATGCCCTACACAATGCTCATCCTGATGAGAAATTATTCAGTGAGCCGGACTCACCGTGCACCCTTCTCATCCACTTGATGGCATCTGGATGAGAATTCAACTGCATGCACTCATTTCCATGCCAATAATAATTTCTCCATCCTGACAAACATCAAACAAGCCCATGATCTCATGCGACAAGTTACACTCTCCTTATTTATCTTACAATACAACAACCAACATTGCATAGTTACAGATTACACCTCTAGATTGTATTTATGCAGCACGCATAACATAGTCTCATCACTTTATGAGTGACATACATAAAAAAGGAAGAAGCATTAAGATGTGAGGATCTCGGACTTCCAGTCGGGGCTTTGTTCCACGAGGGCGAGGGCGAGGGCGGTTGAGGTGTTGGTGGTGGCAGCAGAGGCGTTCGCTTCTCGCCCACGGAATATATGTACTTGAATTTGAAATTGCTCGGGCGCTCTGATGAACTCCAATACGCAAGCGTCGCCTGCCTCCAACTTGTTTCCTCTCACGAAGTTGTTCCAGCCCACTCCAAGCTCTACCGCGCCATGCAATCGACAGATGATTTCCACAGGCCAGGACCTTCCGTTAGGATCGAGCAGGATGGCGTGCTGACTCCCCTTCAGGTCGATTTCTTTTACCACCTTCCTTGGAATGTTCTGTAACTCAACAAGCAGACGACGATAATAACGGAACTTAGAAAAGTTATCAAATTCAAGAAGAGAGAGCAGCAATTTAGATCATGGAATAGTAAAATGTAATTTACTTTCTGATGGCAATATAATTAGTCTAGAATGCAAACTGATTGCTAGAATTAGTGGGTATATGTAGTTTATATTAGTCCCACATTTTGATATATACTTGTACGATCTATATATGTATATTTCAATCACTCAATGCATGGAAGAATCAAGACCACTAATATCCAAATGTAGCTATTCTACATGTTTTTTAAAATCGTATCAGAGCAACCACCTCGGAGCTAGCTCTTATCTTCCACCAAACTAAATTTGGAAACTTCTCCCAAAACCTATTCCTAGCCATCTATCCCAACACTACACTTCATCTTAGACATCCATCATCCTAGACACAGAAAATTTTGGTGGAAGAGAAGATTAATAGGAAAGAAACATTACGATAGCACTAAATTTGTAACGCTTGTTGTGTATAAAATGGGGGAAGAGAACCCCTATTTATAGGACTTTTGAAAGAGTCAACACACTTATTAAAATATAGCTTGTACTCTTTTAGACTCTTTTACAAATATAATATTAGACATCTCTAGAACATAGATATTTTAAAATACCATAAAACATTTTAGACACTGAACATCCCAGAAATTGGATCAAACACAAAAACAAAACAAACGAACCCAAGGACAAACAAAGTCCAATGGTAATGGACCAACTAGATTTGTGGGCTCAAAAAACATGGACACAAATCAAGTTTCTGTTCCAACACTTTTCCTTAAACTTGATTTTGTAACTCCAAGTAGACTTCTTAACTTGAAGAACACATGTTGTTTGAGTGACTTGGTGAAGATGCCGACGACATGGTCTTGAAATTTCACATACTTCATTTGTACTTCTTTCATTCCAATGCACTCCCTTATATAGTGATACCTTGTGTCAATGTGTTTGCTTCTATTATGAAGGATTGAATTTTTCGCCAAAGCGATAGACGAACTATTGTCGATATAAATTTCCCTTGCCTTCTCTCGTGGCATGTGAAGCTCCTTCATTAGACTTCTAAGGCAAATCACATGACACACACATGAAGTAGCAGCATCATATTCGGCCTCACATATTGGGAGTGTCACAATTGATTGTTTTTTAGCTCCACGTAAAAGCGGTATCTCCCATGAGAAACAAATTCGCTAGTACTAATTGGATCATCAAAGTCTCTGGCCCAATCACTATCACTATATCAAGCGGTCTTCAAATCGGTAGTTGTTGGTGATTCCATACAACGGCTAACAAGTCCAACTCCATATAGAATATTCAGTTAAGTAGAGCAAGCTTCAAACAAGACTTTTGAAAAGTGTAGGATCAACTCTGTAGCCATCATCATGCTTTGACAACTTGATTCCATATTCTACGAGCATGCTTATAGGGTTGCAATTACTCAAATTGAATTTCTTGAAGACATCTTTAGCATAACTTTCTTGGGAGAAGAATACACCATCTTCAGTTTACTTCACTTCAATGCCTAGGTAGAAAGATATTTGGCCAATGTCAGTCATTTCGAACTCCTTTGTCATAGCTCTCTTGAACTCTACAATGGGTCATTTCATGTGAATATCAAACCATTCACATACAAGAAAACAAGTAAAATATCTCCATTCCCGTACATCTTAACATAGAGGGCAATTGGGCATGTTCATATGAGCATTTAACAAACTTATTATCTTCCATTCACATACAAATAAAACAGATTTCACGTCATAAGTTTCCATTAATTTTGAGCTGCTCAAAATTTATTAACGTTATAGTCTCCAATCGAACAACGGGAGCAAATATATCATTGTAGTTGATGCCTACTATTTGCTTATAGCCTTTTGCAACTAGGCTCTCCTTGTACCTCTCAACTTCTCTAGCATTCTTCTTGGCCTTGTATACCCACTTGACTCCAATTGTCTTTTACCCTTTTGGAAGTGTCACTAGTGTAATGTCCCGCTCTGTGCGAGGCATTTGGTTGGCTTACTGGATGCAATAAGAATGTTGGACCGTGACTTGGGTTGAAAATCAAGATAATTGAGACTGATGCAGTCTCTCTTAGCTAGCTAGACGGGATGGGTGTTGGAACGTGGCTCACTGGTGGAGCTACGCTTAGTGAGAATATGTGCAATCGAAACAGGAAGACCCTTTTATGCAAGTGAGTGGAACTGTCTTTACTCCTTCATGCTTAATAAAATGGAGTATTGTGATGCTATGAACTATCCCTAAATATTCCATGTGTTAGTTGTTAAATTGATAGAGATGCTTATGCTGAGATTTGCTGGAATGAATAACACGAGCATTTAACTGCTGAATGAAATGAATGCTAATGCCCCTTTGAAATGAATCGATAACGTCCCTTATGTTTAATACTGCCAAACAATGAAACACTTGAGTAATGAGATGCTTATAAATGATACATGAGAAATGAACTGGCTATGCTATTGACCCAATGAAATGAATGAAACACTTGAATCATGTACACTCTGTGTAACTGTTACAAAACGTGAAATGCTGCTTGTTCTTATAAGCAAGGAAAGAATGAATAAATGTCCCTATGAAATGAATGAATGCTATATTCCTTGTTAAAGGGAACGATATGAGAAATGTTGCGATGCATTGATGCAATGAGAAATGATGAGGCTTGGGATCGCTGGGATCGCCAAGTGAAATGATGGTAATAATGAGAATAAATAACTCGTTGAACACGACTTGAAAGATGAGATAATGAATTATTGCCTTTACTTATTCAATATTTTATCTTATAATTAATTTTGTTCACGATCGAGTCGGACACGCATTCGCATGACCATGAGCAACTTGTATACAAGATATTATTTCCTCGAACGGTACCCACGGCGGTGGGATCGTCAGCCTAGGAGGGAATCAGCGTGCTTTGGTGGCACGCGGTATTGGGACATTCATTCGGGCTTGCAATCTGGTGAATGGCACATCTCATATCCTATGAGGTCCTATATGGCAATGTCCTAAATGGTGCACTATTACCAGTGAATCATGTAGTCAGGATGTACGCTAATGAATGTTTTGTGCAGGCAGAGTAAATATATCTGCTAACCTGTATTTGATGTAGGGACGAGGAGTCGGCTATCGGTAAGAAATCACTTAAATGTAATATATTCAATATATGTATTGGTTCAACTTGTCTGCTTAACATGCTAAACAAAATGATGTTGTGATGTTGCCTTTGAGTTAAATATAGTATGCTAGAATGTTGCCTCAATGATGCTCAACATGTTAACACAAGAATGCTACAATGTTGTCTTGCTATGAACACTGCTTAATCATGATATTTATGCTAAACGATGCCCCTTCCATGATTGTTATAACATGTTCAATATATGTCAACTCAATTGCTATTGAATGATGCATGCTAAGAACATGTTAACATACTTCAATATTTCTGCTTATGATCTGTAAATTGATGCTAGGTGCCAAATAGAAAGATCACTCTAATAAGTGCTTGCTAAAATTGATCACTTAGTATTGGTTTAGGCGAGTGGGTTGGATTCTGCTCGCCAGTACATAGATGATGTACTGACCCACGTTGTGGGCACTCTTTTAGGTGCTCGCGCTGGAGAAGTTCTGTACACGAAGATTGGCTTGATCGGTCCCCCGGCATCGAAGATTTGTTGGACATGTAGAAGCTTTTCTTCCAAAAGATGATGTATTCTATCTATAAAGGACATAATTTATGGAACATTGTAATCAGTTGTAGCAGTAAGTTGTAAGCCAAGTCAGTATATCGAGTTGTAATCCAATGTATCAAAATATCAAATGTACGCTTTATGACATTTGTACAGTTGGCTATCAATGTAAAGTGACATGTGTTGTAAACTTTGTATTCCATTACAAGTCTTGTACTCTATTTTCAATTATCAATAAAGACAGCTCATTTCTACATATCTCTATGCGATTTCAAGTTTTCTGCTTATTTTTGCTGCTACAATTCAAATAATGTGTTCTATTCAATGAGTAAGAACGTCCTCATTATCTTCAATTTGTCTGCTTCTGCCGCTGCGATGTGTTCCTATTTGAAGATTATCAATTATATACCGTCTTTGTCTTGTACAAGTGCAATACCAGACTTGTACGACATCATGCCCAAGCGAGGACGATCGATTCCAAGAGTTAAATACGAGTGAAATGACCTTGCAGAATCAGGGCATGACAAATTGGTAACAGACCACGGCTTTACGTCCTTGGACTCTTATTTGATTCGTTTCAAATCAAAGTTGCATCGGCGATTAACCAAAGTTGCTTCCACGATCACTCAACGTTGCTTCCGCGATTAAATCAAAAATTGCTTCCGCAATTATTTCGTTGTTGTTTTTATAACCATTCCAAGTTGTTCTATGTCTGAAAAGTTTGTTAACCCTCATAGCGGCTCACTGGATGTTCCACACAATAAGTCTAAATACATTGAGATGCCCATGAATGAATGCTTGTTGTTGGTTTGGACACTAATGACCCAACATTGACTCGATGCTATAGTATGATGTATTGTGAATGATGTTCGAAATGTGGGAATAGAGAAAAGTTGCTATTTGTGTTGGAACATGCTTAAGAGTTGCATGTGGTGTTGGGAAAGAATAGTGAATGAAACAATTGATGAATGAGTTTAACAGAATTGATGAGTTGACTCATGTGTGTTGCCTTGTGACTTGAGACCCTAAGATGTTGGCTTTATGTTGTGATCATTTAGATCACGAATGTTCGGAATAGATTTGAGTTGGTATTGTTTGGGGATGGCTTCGTTTCTGAGTGGTATATTGCCTCTACCACTTCAGAATGAGATGCATCGTGACCCTTTCCATCGGATAGCAATGAGTCTATCTATGAGCCTTAGGTAGTGCCGAGACTTAGCTGGGAGTCATGTTGTATTACTAGATGACTTGAGTGTCCCTTGACGGCGACGTTATGCTAGGTAAAGAGATTGTCGAAAAGTGTAGCGAGAGCCTTGGGTGGGAATTGCTCAGTTTGACGATGGCTCAGACTAGCAGGATGATAGTTATACCGTGGATAATAAATTTGGCTAGCGAATGTTGTGTGGCTTAGAACAATTAACGATAGTTGTGACTAGTTGGATATGAATCATGTGTGGCTATTATAAGTTGGTAGCTAAATTAAAAGTTTTGGAAATACTGTCAGTGACTCGAATGAGTGTTGGAAATCTATGCCTTGACCTTAAGGTGCGATAAGATGTTAACCCATCTTGATCGTCGAACGATAAAATTAGTAAAGTTTGCGTTTGAGCATTAGAGAAATAGATAGTCATTGCATATATGCATGTATGCTGAGGAATTTAAGTGTATCACAAAGATAACAAGTAGTGACCCTGAATAATCGTGTTGCATAAAGAAGGTTAATTGATACGTGAATTGTCGGATTGAATGGAATGAACTACTCGACCTTTACGGTATGAGATTTTAAGAATGTTCGTATGAGATGTTGATGGCTGGAGAACAAATGGGATTGAGAACCACGAAATGTGTTGGATAGAGTCGGTAGATGGTGTGAAGGTATAGACGACTATCGGTTGGGATATAGATTGTTAGAGTATGACTTAGTGGTATGACTTGTCATACAGACCGAATAGTATTATTATATAGTGTTGTTATGACTCTATTAGAATCGATGACCCTTGAATAATTAGTCTCGGTATATAGATCCGTGTGGGTACAAAGGAATTGGAATAGAAACTGGATCATTGGAGAATTTACTTGATGGATTATTAGATCATTGGAAATCGCATGTCGGGTTGGGATTTAGACCGTAATGTTGCCAGATCGATCTTAGTCGATCGTTGGGTAAGTCTAGAATGAGCCTCTGTGGAAATTAGTTCCTTGAGGATAACCCTGAATAGATAGACTTGACCCTAGCGACCGTAGACTGCATAACCAATTATCGGCATAGTCGATAATGGCGATTAGTTATTCAGATTGAGTTGATATCCATAGGTTTGGGATAGAGTTCTTTAGAAATGTCGGTTGCTTGTTGGCACTAAGAATAATAAACTAGTATAACCCTAGTAACTGTCCACACTAGGGGAGTCACCTGAATGATTAGGTTTAGCTGTCGATATAGCTAGCCTTAGAGAGTTGACCGAATAATTGGGTGATCGTTGGCGACCCGTAGGATAACCTTTACGTATTGAACGAGAGATAGTGATGAGTATGACCTAAGGAAGTATATGCTTCAACTTGTGCCTTAGAGATGTTTGACCCTTGTGAAGTTATGTGTCGGCCTATCGTGGGAACTGCAATCATAGGGTAAAAACTTGAGTGGTGCGTACCGAGCAGTGAATTGTTCCACAAGATGGAATTGTCCGCTCACAACGGGAATGTCAAATCGGTATTTAAAGTCGGGTAGTTGGGTTAACCTTGATTGTCGCATAGAATTGTACCCTTGGCTCGGTATTGATAGTAAGTGACCCTCTGAATGTATCTTTTAGAGATGAATTGTCTCGATGGGAAACGTTGTTGGATTCGGGAAGGAATAGAATTGTATGTTGGTTGTTGTGAACTCTTAGTATGGTTGGCTCTAAGTTAGACCCTTGGCCGAATATTAGAAATATCGTGCTCAGATAAAGAACTTATCTGAGTTGTCCCTGATGTTGAGTGTTGTGGCTGGAAAGATAGCGATTGTGGCGAAATAATAAGCCAATTAAAAGGATGTTAAGTCTGATTTGGGAAAAAGAGTTACAATCGTAGTTTATCGAATCGCACTAACATGGAAGTTGGCTGAAGTACATATATTTTGGGGAGCCTAAAGTATGTGTATGGATCCAATCGAAGTGATAGCTGCGACAAAGATAACACTATAGAGGGAGTTTATTGAATCACACTAGCATGGACTTTGGCTGAAATGCATATATTTTGGGAACGCCTGAGATATTTGTATGAATCCAAACGAAGTGGTAGACTGCGACTAAGATAGAGCTGCATGGAAGAATGTTGGTGAACCAATGAGAAGTACAAATACTTTGGAAAAGAGAACGACAGATTGAATCATTGATGAGTTAAGTGGCACAGTTAGATAACAATCTCGAGATTTTCTAGAGTGCCAAATCGAAATATTGAATATAAGCTGAATGATGATTTGTTGTGACTAGTGAGTTAGTAGAATGAGTTGTTTCCTTAAGTTTCGAGGACGAACATTTTTTTGAGTGATATATTATGTAATGTCCCGCTCCGCACGAGCATTTGGTTGGCTTGCTGGATGCGATCAGAATATTGGACCGTGACTTATGTTGAAAATCAATATAACTGAGACTGATGTAGTCTCTCTTAGCTGGCTAGACGGAATGAGTGTTGGAACGTGGCTCGCTGGTGGAGCTACGCTTAGTGGAAATATGTGCAATCAAAACAGGAAGACCCTTTTATGCAAGTGAGTGAAACTGTCCTTCCTCCTCCTTACTCCTTCATGCTTAGTAAAATAGAGTATTGTGTGTAATGCCCCGCTCCACACGGCGCATTACGCTGAGACGTTGACTCAACGAGTCGCGTTGACCGAAAGAAATGTATCGATGTGAATCGATACGAGAGTTACGTTGTCCCGAGCAATGCATCGAACTAAGTCGATGCGAAGAGTTGCCTCGTCCCAAAGAATGCATCGAGTTGAATCGATGCAATGCGCCGTATTGTCCCGAATGATAAGTGCGTTGAATCGGCTCGAAGATTCTAAAAAATCGAATCGACCAAGGCGCAAGTCCGAATCGATGCAAGTATTGATTTTAGTTGGTTTCATGTGCAGGCTATACGTTTACGCTGAAATATTAGAGGTCGACATTTTGCCTTATTCAGAAAGGGGTCCGCGAAACCAAATCGTCGCCTTGCGATGTACTGAGGCATTGGCACGGTAAGCCAAATCGGACGTATAATTCAATGAAGCACGAAGTGCTCGAATGGCTAAGTCAGGAGAGTTGGTTGTGCAATGAAGTTATGAAATCGAGCCGCATCGGCTCGACGAAACGACAAGGTGTATCGACTCAAGGTGGGAGGATTGACTCTTCTTTTTACTCCTTCATGCCTAAGTCAGAATATATCATTGTATGCTAAGTTAACCTATTGACGCCACGGGCATGGTCCGATCGGGAGATAAATCGTAGTGTGTGTCAAACACTAGTTAGAACAATTGAAATGAAACATGCATCAAATGCACGAGTCGATATGGAACATTGGATATCGCAAAGGCGAGCGCCTCGGTGCGCAAGCCGCAAGAACATGGGATAACTGTATTCGGCGAGTGCCTTCGTGCACGAGCCATTCTGTGCCTTCGCACATGAGTTAGAAAGGCTAGCACATTGAAAGACAATAGGCGAGCGCCCTAGCGTGCAAGCCACGAACATTGAACACTAAGACATAGAACATGAAAATACGGCTTCGATGCGTGCACCAAGTGCACGACGCGAGGGAAAAGATGATAAATGTGTCGAAACATGCCTACGTGCACGAGATCATAAAATATGGCTTCGTTGCGAAAGAATACAGTTGTGGCATGAATATGACGGAACTGTCGGATATGACATGATGCTTCGAAAGGTGTTCGGGACCTTCGGGTCGTTCGGTTGACGAACATTGAGTTGAGACATGATGCCATTGAACATTGAAATGAAGTATGAAATGTAAGAACATAGAAAGTTAATAAAAGAAATACGAGATGATAAAGTCTGAGTCTCGGACTCAATACTATGTTTGGTTGTTTGATAAAGTCTGAGCCTCGGGCTGAAGACTATGTTTGGTTGTTTGAATAATAGGACGTTGCATGGTCGAATGGACTTGAGATAATTGTGATAATCTTCCGTGCACAGAACGTTCCCTCCAAACGGGTATGTCGGGGCACTGGAACCGTTCGGCCTAGGAGGGATATAATCTTTTATGGGCGCTCATCTGTAAAGACGATTAGCACCCGATTATAGATGTGAAAAGCCGCAAATGATGGTAGGCACGCGGTATGTTTCGGTTGTTGGGGTAGCAACCCAACCCGTGAAACGCCGGGCTACCCAAATTCGAGAAAGAAATGAAAGAAAGAAAGAAAAGAAAGAGAGGAAAGAAAGAAAAGAAAGAAAAGATAAAGAGAAAGAGAAATGGCTTTACTCCATTTTGGCGCGAATACGCCAACGACCATTCATATAGTTAAGGAACGATGGGTTGAAAGTGCAGGCACGTATAGTTGGCCCATTCCATGGTCACACCCGATTTCGATAATCAACATGCACTTAAGTCAATACACAAATTATACAAACTGCTGCTAATCATTTCAGGATATATGAAATCAATTTCAACGGACGTTTACTGCATCAACGAAGCATCAACATCATCAAATCTGAAGATGACACATTTTATATTTTATTCTGTATTTTACATTTTTGAGTCTAGGATTTATTTTGTAAAATCAGTTTTGGTAATACTGGCTTAGGGTTATCTCAGTCCACATTCTAAAAAGCCTACCCATTACCACTCATATATCTTTTTACAAAATATTCCAAAATATCGTTGAAAACAATTTTTGATAAAATATTTCGAAAATCTCCTAACAGAACTCATAACCGAGTTCGGCCCGAGTTTCGGCCCGAGTTCGGACCGAACTCTGTCCGAGTTCGGTCAGTTTGTATTCAAACTTCTGTTGCCTCCAAATCTGCGAGCAACATTTATTTGCGAGATATCTACATCCGAACTCTGTCCGAGTTCGGTCCCAGAAAACACCTATAAATAGAGAAGAACTTTACATTTCAAATCATTCATTCACTCTTCATCTTCTCTTCTCTACTATTCGAGTGTTTTCAAACGATCCAAGATTTTCAAATCATACCTATACACCTCTTAGCCAAAAGCCAGTAATATCAGAGTTGATTTAGAGTCTTTTGGTATTCCAAGAGTTGTAAAGAGGTCGTTCCAAGTTCAGCAACTTTTTTTGTTGTGGAGTTGGTCGTGCGCTCGTCACCAAGCACAGTATTGTGAAATCGGTCGTGCACTTGTCACCAAGCACGATATTGTAAGAGACTGCAAGCTCTCAGTTAAAACTTGTACCATAGTAGATTAACATCGAGCAAGAGTACTCAAGACTGGATTAGTCCTCTCAGAGGGATACCAGTATATATCACTGTGTCGCTGAGTTTGGATTCTCTATCTCTTGCTGCATTATATTTATTGTCTCTTATTTCACTGTCATAGTTTAAAGTTTTAATTGGTGATTATTTTCCGCTGCACACACACACTCTATTCACCCCCCCTCTAGAGGTGCTCAACGGTCCTACAATTGGTATCAGAGCAGGTTATATTTTTATATAACAAACCTCAGAGAGTATATATGGCAGCCGTGAAATCAATATTCAACGGTGAAGGGCAATCCACAAATAGACCTCCCCTATTTGATGGAACAAATTATACCTATTGGAAAACACGAATGACTTTCTTCTTAAAATCTCTTGACTTTGATCTTTGGTCTATAGTCATTGATGGTTATAAGAAACCAGCACCCACAGTGGTTGAAGGCCAGCTTGTAGACAAGCCTCATGACAAATACACTGAAGCTGAAAAAGCTAAGGCTAGTCTAGATGCTCGTGCCATCAATGCACTATTCTGTGCAATTGACAAAACGGAGTTCAACTGAGTTTCAACCTGTAAGACGTCTCACAAAATTTGGAAACTTCTTGAGGTAACTCATGAAAGTACTTCCCAAGTGAAGGAATCCAAAATTAGTAGACTGACACAGGAATATGAATCTTTCAAGATGAAACCCGGTGAGTCAATTACACAGATGTTTACTCGTTTTCTTGATATAACTAATCATTTGCAATCTCTTGGTAAGGATTACAACAATCATGAGAAGATCAGAAAAGTGCTGCGGGCTCTAACCAAGAACTGAAATCCAAAAGCCACAGCAATTATTGAAGGAAACGATCTTACCACTATGTCCTTGAAAACATTGATGGGGAAGCTGATGACCCATGAACTTGATTTGCAAGAGTTTGAAGAAGCAACACCAAAAGAAAAATCTATTGCTTTCAAAGCTCAAGCAAGAAAATCAACATGCAATGACTCTGATGAAGAATCATCAAGTGGTGATGAACATGCCCTACTTGTGAAGAACTTCCGAAAATTCCTAAAGTTTGAGAAATCAAGCAGAAGGAAGAGAGATGTCCAAGAAAGCAATGAAGATGAAACCATTTGCTTTGGATGCAAGATGACAGGGCACATGAAGAAGGACTGTCCAACTTCAAAGAAAAGCAGTCCATATGACAGATCAAGATCAAGCAGAAAAGCAACATCCGGTCGAAAGTATGCCAACACAAGTATCTGGCATAAAAGTGATGCCAGTGATACAGAAGAAGAGGATAGACCCTGCGGCAATGCAAATGTCTGTCTTATGGCATTTGATAAGGTATCTTCAAACCCTCTATATGATGATTTTACTTTCGATGAATTAGAAAATACCTTTAGCGAATTACTTGAAGATCACAAAACTGTGCTCGACAAGTATAAGCAATCTCGAAAAGAGATTAAGGCATACACAACCGAGTTAGCTAGACTGTCCAATCTTATTGAAGATATTAGAGAGACGTCTACAACCGATAACACGGAAGAGATAACCAAACTCAAGGTAGACTATCATGAGGCTATCATCAAAATTGAAAAGAAAGAAAGAGACTATGTCAAGATGCAAGAACTATATGACATAGAGAAGAAGAAGCACCTAGTAACAGAACAAAGACTCTCAGATATGACTGCTAGATATGAAGAGTCTATTGCGATTTCTAAAAAGTTAGAAATCAAGTTAGGCAAACAGGCAATACCTGTGACACAACCTAAATTTAGTTCTAATGCTAAGCATACACCTAAGAGGACTAAAAATAAGAAAGCACAGAAGAAACACGAATATCATCATGCTTTCACTTATAGGTTCTCCAAACCAAACAAGCATGTAAACACAGTTTCAACCACATCTGGTTCTAAACTGACTTGCATTTATTGTGGTACGCACGGACACATATCACAGTATTGTTTTGCAAGAAAGCTTGTTGACAATCACACTTTAATCTGGAGACCTAAATCTAATCAGAATGGATCCTTCAGAAAATGGGTACCAAAGGATTCATCTACTTGTCTTGTAGGTGGACCCCCAACCCTCTCATGCTAGAAGCAAATGGATCCTCGATAGCGGATGTTCGCGACACATGACCGGTGATGCATCTTTGTTCGCTACGCTATCGATGAAGAAAGAAGGATATGTCTCCTTCGGAAATAATTTGAGAGGTGATATAATTGGTAATGGTACTGTAGGTATTTCTCCCTATCCAGTAATAAAAGGTGTTTGTCTAGTAACAGAATTGAAACATAACCTATTAAGCACAAGTCATTTAGCAGATAATGGTTATGGTATCAATTTTGTGAAAGATAAATGTACCATATATGATATATCATCTGGTGATCCCATATATAAAGGGATTAGAGAAGACAATATTTATGTTTTCTTTCTGGAGAATACTAATAATGCAGGTAGGTGCCTAGTAGCCAATCAAGATGAAAGCTGGCTATGGCACATGAGACTAGGACATGCAAACATGGATACTATCTCACGACTAAGTACAAAGAAGTTGGTAAGAGGACTCCCTGAGATTCCATTCAAGAGAGATATGGTATGTGCTGACTGTGAAAAGAACAAAGCACATAGGTCTACTTTTAAATCCATCAACGCTGTAAGTACTTCTAGACCTTTGCAGTTAATTCACATGGATTTATTTGGTCCTAGTAGAGTCGCTAGTCTTGGCGGTAAGCTCTACGCTTTTGTTCTTGTTAATGATTTCGCTCGTTTTACTTGAGTTTATTTTTTATCAAACAAAAGTGATGCAATTTTTGATTTTTAGATATTTTGCAAAATGGTACAAAACGAAAAAAGCTTCATGATTACTCGTATCCGAAGTGATCATGGTGGCGAATTCGAAAATTCTGATTTGAAAAAGTTTTGTGATGATAGTGGATATTACCACGAATTTTCTTGTCCTAAAACTCTCCAACAGAATGGTGTTGTGGAGCGGAAGAATCGTACTCTAAGCGAAATGGCTAGAGTCATGCTGAATCAGTATAATCTTCCTAAATATTTTTGGGCAGAAGCTGTTAGTACAGCCTGTTATGTTTTGAATAGGGTGTTAATTCGACCAATCTCGAAGAAAACACCATATGAGCTTTGGTTTGGAAGAATTCCAAACATTTCTTACTTTAAAGTTTTTGGATGTCGCTGTTTTATCCTGAACACCAAGGATAACTTGGGAAAGTTCGACTCCAAAGCAGATGACGGGATATTTCTCGGATATGCTGCTAAGAGTAAGGGATATAGAATTTTCAATAAAAGATTTATGATTGTTGAAGAAACTATTAATGTTACTTTTGATGAGTTAAATAGTCACAGATCTAGCGACAGTGATGATGAAGATACATATGCAAGGACTGAGAAGAGTTCTGTGAAAGATCTGACCCAAAATGCAAGGACTGAGAAGAGTTTTGTGAAAGATCTGACCCAAAAGTTTGAATCATTAAAATTCATGCCAGATCATCCAGAAACACTCATCATAGGTGATGTATCTAAGGTGTAAGTACACGTTCATCTCTTAAAGATTCTGATATAGCAGCAAATGTAGCATTCATTTCTCAAATAGAACCTAAGAATGTAGATGATTATTTTACTTATGAGTTTTGGATTCATGCCATGCAAGAGGAACTAAATCAATTTGAGAGAAACTAAGTTTGGGAACTCGTTCCTAAACCTATTGGTCAATCGATAATTGGTACCAAATGGGTGTTTCGAAATAAACTCAGTGAAGATGGACAAGTTCTACGCAACAAAGCATATCTAGTGGCACAAGGTTATAATCAAGAAGAAGGAATTGATTATGATGAGACCTATGCTCCTGTTGCTAGACTAGAAGCCATCCGCATGTTTTGTGCATTTGCATGTTATAATGATTTTAAATTATTTCAAATGGACATGAAAAGCGCATTTTTAAATGGATTTTTAAAAGAGGAAGTTTTTGTGAAACAATCCCTTGGTTTTGAAAATTTTCAAAAACCTGATCACGTCTTCAAGCTTAAGAAAACCCTTTATGGACTCAAACAAACACCTCGTGCTTGGTATGAACGCCTAAGTGCCTTCTTACTTGATAATGGATTTTCAAAAGGAAAGGTTGATACTACTTTGTTTATAAAATCCTTGAATGATGATATCCTCCTTGTGCAAATTTATGTAGATGACATAATATTCGGTTCTACTAACGAAAAACTCTGTCAAGATTTTGCTAAGTGTATGCAGAGTGAATTTGAGATGAGTATGATGGGAGAGCTAAACTTCTTCCTAGGACTTCAAATCAAACAGCACTCAAAAGGAACATTCATCAACCAAGCTAAGTACACAAAGGACATACTAAAAAAGTACGACTTCGAGAATGTAAAGCCAATCGGGACTCCTATGGCTACATCTACAAAGCTTGATGCTGATGAAAGTGGCAAACCTGTCGATCAGCGTAAGTATCGAGGTATGATTGGTACTTTACTATATTTAACTGTTAGTCGTCCTGATATTATGTTTAGTGTTTGCATTTGTGCACGTTATCAGGCAAATCCTAAGGAATCACATCTTAGTGTCGTTAAGCGTATCTTCCGATACCTTAAAGAAACTTCTACAGTCGGCTTATGGTATCCTAAAACCAAATCCTTTGACCTGATAGGTTACTCGGATGCAGATTTTGCAGGATGCAAAGTGGACCGTAAAAGTACCAGCGGCACATGTCATTTCCTAGGAAAGGCCTTAGTCTCTTGGTTTAGCAAGAAATAAAATTCAGTAGCATTATCAACAACTGAGGCTGAGTATATCGCCGCAGGACGTTGTTGTGCTCAGATTTTATGGATGAAGCAAACCTTAGAGGACTACAATCTGCACTACACTAAAGTTCCTATTTATTGTGACAACACTAGCACTATTAATCTGACTAAGAACCCTATCTGTCATTCACGCACAAAGCACATAGAGATAAGATATCATTTTCTTCGTGATCATCAACAACACGGGGATATCTGCTTAGAATTTATTGACACAGATCATCAACTAGCAGACATATTCACAAAACCATTGGCTGAAGACTGTTTTAACATAATGAGGCGTGAGCTCGGTATACTTGAATTTTCAGATTCATAAATATAATATGGTAATTAAAATTAATTTTATGACTTGCAACTTTGAAATTTATTTAACGGAAATTATTTTTGGGTACAAACCTAAAAAGGGTATGTCTGTCACCACGACTACGGTCGAAGCGAAGCGGTACTTAAGAGTTCCCCGGTGAACCTCCGTTAGCTGGGACAACCCCTACAGTTAACCCATAAATAGAGTACGTTATTAAATACTAGAGTCAAAAGTCATAAAGTTACTTTTAACCAACCAAAACTGCATTTATTGTCTCGGGAATACAAGTGACCGAACTGGGCCGAGCTCTGACCGAGTTCGGACCGAATTCGGACCGAGTTCGGTCAGCGATGTATTAATTTCCAGAACCGAACAGCCGGCCCTAAACTCTATAAATTCAACTCTTTCAACCATCTTTTCCACACACCAACCCGTGGAAACATCTCCTTCCTCCCTAAAATTTCTTCCTCCTCCATCCTAGCAAGGAATCTAAGAGATCTAGTGGGCGTTTCAACATTCTCATCTTCCTCCTTTCTCAAAAAGGTATTCCTTCTCCATGGCTCCTAAACGTCATAGAGGATCATCTTCCCAAGGTGCCTCCTCCTCTTCTGATTATACACCAGCTAGTCTATTCAGTCCAGCACGACCAATAGATGCAGAAGACTATGATTCTACTTTGTTTCCGGACAAAGAGTTTTCTTATCTTTGGTTCGATTCTTTTTCTGGCCGTAAGATTTGCAATGGAGCTTTTGTTAACTTTACCATATTTTCTGAATATGCTCCTACTTTTGACCACTTAGGCTACCGAGATTTTTTCGAGGTAGCAGAAAATATTTTTGACAATGCTGTCCGAATGTTTTACTGCAACTTGCAAGTAAAACCTAACGGAAACTTCTATTCTTGCGTTGCTGGGCAAGAATTAGAATTCAGTGCTACCGATATCAGTAAATTTTTCCATGTTCCTGATCTTGGTGAAGCATTGGTTGACATTACCCATGTCCAATTCCCTGCTGATGTTACCCTTGCCTCTTTCAGGGAACTTATTTGTCATCCAAACCCTATTCCTCGTAGGGTTTATTCAAAGCATTTGAACCAATCTTTTTATGAACTTCATCGCATGATTTTCTCTGTACTCCTTCCAAAGAAAGGATCCACAGATGAAGTGACCTTCTTGGAACCCTCTGCTTTATACCACATTCATTTTGGTATTCCATTCTCTATCCCAAAGACCATGATGTCCTGGATGCTGAACTGCAGAAATGCAGGAAGGAATCTGGTATATCCTATGCACTTGGCGTCTATCTTTCGCCGTTTTGAGATTGATCTTCAAACTTGTGCATTCTCCTCCACTCCTATCGAGCTTACCAGATCCCGCCAATTTCCTGCTCCACCTCTGCCTCCTGGAGCTCAGCCTGCTCCAGCTGCTGACGCTGAGGTTCCTGATGCTGCTCCTGCTCCAGCCCCTGCCCCGGGATTTGATCCGGCTTTCTATCAGCGCTTTGATGATTTTGTTGCTATATCTGCGCAACGTCATCAAGGTTATCTTGATTCGGAGTTCCGACGCATCTCTCAGGCTCAGGTACTGAGGAATGGGATTGCTGATCTCCACTACAGCCTAGCCCATGATCCAGTCCATCCGATCACCATCCTGCCTCACCCAGGCTTTCCGGGTCCTCGGTTCACAGATGAGGCTTCCTTCCAGCACTTCGACCCCACTGCAGCCTACTTTCCTCCAGAGGCTCCTCGTGCTGACAACCCCACTATGTGACGCAGGTTCAGCTTTTGGATAGTGGATACTTGTTAGATGATGATCTTTATGCTTTGATGTAGTTTTTCTTTTTCTGTCTAAACTCATTAGTTAGACATTTTATAATGATTGTACTCAGCACTTTTTAGTATGACATTTTCAGTACTTTATTTCCAGCATTTTCTTTCCATAGTAGTTGTTTTATACTGTGATCATGTCTCTTTTGCTTCACTTTGTCTTTTGTTTTCTATTGTTGGCTTCACACATTACGGGGGAGCCAAGTCATTTTTACTATTTGACAAAGGGGAAGAAAAAAAGAGTACACATATCAAAAAGCATATCCAAAAACAAAAACAAAAATCAACCATCTCTTTTATTCAGGTACTTGTATTTTGTTCTATTTTATAAAGATATACTTTGGGATAGACTCAAGTTTGTCAATTATCAAAATGGGGGAGATTGTTGGCCCATTCCATGGTCACACCCGATTTCGATAATCAACATGCACTTAAGTCAATACACAAAATATACAAACTGCTGCTAATCATTTCAGGATATATGAAATCAATTTCAACGGACGTTGTACTGCATCAACGAAGCATCAACATCATCAAATCTGAAGATGATTCATTTTATATTTTATTCTGTATTTTACATTTTTGAGTCTAGGATTTATTTTGTAAAATCAGTTTTGGTAATACTGGCTTAGGGTTATCTCAGTCCATATTCTAAAAAGCCTACCCATTACCACTCATATATCTTTTTACAAAATATTCCAAAATATCGTTGAAAACAATTTTTGATAAAATATTTCGAAGATCTCCTAACAGAACTCATAACCGAGTTCGGACCGAACTCTGTCCGGGTTCGGTCAGTTTGTATTCAAACTTCTGTTGCCTCCAAATCTGCGAGCAACGTCTATTTGCGAGATATCTGCATCCGAACTCTTTCCGAGTTCGATCCCAGAAAACACCTATAAATAGAGAAGAACTTTACATTTCAAATCATTCATTCACTCTTCATCTTCTCTTCTCTACTATTCGAGTGTTTTCAAACGATCCAAGATTTTCAAATCATACCTATACACCTCTTAGCCAAAAGCCAGTAATATCAGAGTTGATTTAGAGTCTTTTGGTATTCCAAGAGTTGTAAAGAGGTCGTTCCAAGTTCAGCAATTTTTTTTGTTGTGGAGCTGGTCGTGTGCTCGTCACCATGCACGGTGTTGTGAAGTCGGTCGTGCACTTGTCACCAAGCACGGTGTTGTAAGAGACTGCAAGCTCTCAGTTAAAGCTTGTGCCATAGTGCATTAACATCGAGCAAGAGTACTCGGGACTGGATTAGTCCTCTCAGAGGGATACCAGTATATATCGATGTGTCGCTGAGTTTGAATTCTCTATCTCTTGCTGCATTATATTTATTGTCTCTTATTTCACTGCCATAGTTTAAAGTTTTAATTGGTGATTATTTTCCGCTGCACACACACACTCTATTCACCTCCCCTCTAGAGGTGCTCAACGGTCCTACACGTATGTGTCCCGTACATAGATCATGCATAAAGAGCACTTATAATATGAAAGGGAAGGAATGTGGCGTATTCACCTTGCGTCGGTACAAGGGCGAGTGCGTCCATGCTGGTAAGAAGTCGCGCCACGAATCAAATACGAGATTGCTTGTCTACTTGCCTATTCAATTCGAATAACATGCTTGCCATGATAACATGCTTTACGCTTTCGAATATGCCATGAAATCGACCCTAAGGAGAATATAGCAAGATCATAAGCTAAGTTGCATGATTGAACATGAATCGGTTTAGAAAGTTGGTCTTTTCATCAGTACATGCGAGGACGAACGTACTGATCCCCCACCAGTTTTCATACAGGGTGTAGGAAATTGATTGCTCGCGGCGAAGCTTCGCTTGAACGCGTTGAGGCTTAGAATGCCGAAGCGTATTGAAGCGTACGATCGCATTGACGCTCGGACTTGCAACAGGATTGATGCAGCCGAGATATAGAAGACATAATGTATGGAACGGTGAAATCCTTTGTGGGCAAGAGAGAACTTGAGTGTTATAGCCAACCTGGCAAATTTAGTTGGGCTATTGAAAGCCTTTGTAATCTCAGTTCGAATATCAATAAAGAGAATTGTTTCTTATACTCTTATTTCCTTCCATTGCTAATATCAATTCAAAGATAACCATTTGAGAACTTGGCATCTTGCCTTGCACGAGCGCAACTCCAGGCTCGTGCGGCATCACGCCCCCTGCGAGGACGATGATTCGGGTGATTCTAGGTTGGGGCGTGACATTGTGATGCTATGAACTATCCCTAAATATTCCATGTGTTAGTTGCTAAATTGATAGAGATGCTTATGATAAGATTTGCTGGAATAAACAACACATGAACATTTAACTGCTGAATGAAATGAATGCTAATGTCCCTTTGAAATGAATCGATAACGTCCCTTATGTGCCAAAAAAATGAAACACTTGAGTAATGAGATGCTTATAAATGATACATGAGAAATGAAGTGGCTATGCTATTGACCCAATGAAATGAATGAAACACTTGAATCATGTACACACTGTGTAACTGTTACAAAACGTGAAATGTTGCTTGTTCTTATAAGCAAGGAATGAATGAATAAATGTCCCTATGAAATGAATGAATGTTATATTCCTTGTCGAAGGGAACGATATGAGAAATGTTGCGATGCATTGATGCAATGAAAAATAATGAGGCTTGGGATTGCTGGAATCGCCAAGTGAAATGATGGTAATGATGAGAATAAATAACTCGTTGAACACGACTTGAAAAGATGAGATAATGAATTGTTTTCTTTACTTATTCAATATTTTATCTTGTGATTTTGTTCACGATCGAGTCGGACACGCATTCGCATGACCATGAGCAACTTGTATACAAGGTATTATTTTTTCGAATGGTACCCGCGACGATAGGATCGAGTCGGCCTAGGAGGGAATCGGCGTGCTTTGGTGGCACGCGGTATTGGGACATTCATTCGGACTCACAACCTAGTGAAAGGCACATCCCATACCCTACGAAATCCTATATGGAAATGTCCTAAATGGTGCACTATCACCAGTGAATCATATAGTCAGGATGCACGCTAATGAATATTTTGTGCAGACAGAGTAAGTATATCTACTAATCTGTATTTGATGCAGGTACGAGGAGTCGGCTATCGGTAAGAAATCACTTAAATGTGATATATTCATTATATGTATTGGTTCAACTTGCATGCTTAACATGCTAAACAAAATGATGCTGTGATGTTGTCTTTCAAATGAGAACCTACTTAACGAGTTAAATACAGTATGCTAGAATGTTGCCTCAACGATGCTCAACATGTTAACGCAAGCATGCTACAATGTTGTCTTGCTATGAACACTACTTAATCATGATATTTATGCTAAACGATGCCCCTTCCAGGATTGCTATAACATGTTCAATATATATCAACTCAATTGCTATTGAATGATGCCTGCTAAGAATATGTTAACATACTTCAATATTTTTGCTTATGATCTGTAAATTGATGCTAGGCCCAAATAGAAAGATCACTCTAATAAGTGCTTGCTAAAATTGATCACTTAGTGTTGGTTTAGGCGAATGGGTTGGATTCTGCTCGCCAGTACATATATGATGTACTGACCCACGTTGTGGGCACTTTTTTAGGTGCTCATGCTTGAGAAGTTCTGTACACGAAGATTGTCTTGATCGGTCCCGCGACATCGAAGATTTGTTGAGCATGCAGAAGCTCTCCTCCCAAAAGATGATATCTTCTGTCTATAAAGGACGTAATGTATGAAACATTGTAATCAGTTGTACCAGTAAGTTGTTAGCCAAGTCGGTATATCGAGTTGTAATCCAATGTATCAAAGTATCAAATGTACGCTTTATGGCATTTGTACAGTTGGCTATCAATATAAAGTGAGATGTGTTGTAAACTTTGTATTCCATTGCAAGTCATGTACTCTATTTTCAATTATCAATAAAGACATCTCATTTCTACATATCTCTGTGCGACTTCAAGTTTTCTACTTATTTTGCTGCTACAATTCAAATAATGTGTTATATTCAATGAATAAGAACATCCCCATTATCTTCAATTTGTCTGCTTTTGCCGCTGTGATGTGTTCCTATTTGGAGATTATCAATTATATACCGCCTTTGTCTTGTACAAGTGCAATACCAGACTTGTACGACATCATGTCCAAGTGAGGACGATCTATTCCAAGAGTTAAATACGAGTGAAATGATCTTGCGGAATCGGAGCGTAACAGCTAGCTTCCAATTATTGTCCTTCATGATAGCTTTGATTTCTCCATCGACATCATCTCTCCCTTTCTTGTTTTGTGTCGCTTCTTCGAAACCTATCAAGGTAAAAAAATGTTAGATCATTTTGATTTTCGGTTACCTTGTACACTTCTTGCAAGCTCCTTATGTGTGTGACTCTTCTCTCGTCCGAGGATGATGGTGGAGAGTCTTCTTGAGATGGTGGTGGCAACACATGCGGAGTACGCACTTGTGGTTCTTCATGTGCTTGCCCTTTATTCTCTTTTTCCTTGAGAAGAACCGTCATAACTAATTACTTCTTGGACATCCCATTGCCACGAGCTTTCTTTATCAAATTTCGCATCTCTACTAATGACAATCTTCTTGTTCCTTGGATTGTAGAGCTTGTAACCTTTGGAACTTTAGTTATATATAGCCGATGAAGACGAACTTCTCACTCTTATTATCAAGCTTGGATCTTCTTTATCCATTACGTGCATAGCCAATGTTTTCGAATACCTTGAGATGAGAGGCGTCGGGCTTTATTCTACTCCATTCTTCTTGTGGTGTCTTTTCCCACACGCTTCTTGTAGGAGAACGGTTAGACAAGTGGATGACACAATCAACGACTTATGTCCAAACTTTCTTGGACAACTTGCTCTTTAATATATATGCTTCGAGCCATTGTCAGGGATAATTCTACTCTCTTTCGGTTACTCCATTTTGTTGGAGGAATCTAGGAACCATTAGAAGACGAATTCTATTTTGTTGGGGGGTCAAGGATATCTCTGATACCACTTTGTTAGATATTCCAACCGCTCAGATACTTGTTGGAATGACGGTATGCCAACTAGCTATGAAGAACTAATTTGGAGAGGAAGAAAATGTAGAGAGACAAATTTGGTAGAAGAGAAGATTTGAAAGGAAAAAAAAAACTTTATGATATATATCACTAAACTTATAATGTTTGTTGTGTACAAAATGGTGGGAGAGGAACCATATTTTTAGGACTTTTGGAAGAGTTCACACACTTATTAAAATATAGCTTGGACTCTTCTAGACTCATTTATAATTACAATATTAGGACGTCTCTAGAACATAGATATTCTAAAATTACCAAGAACATTCTACACATGGAGCATCATAGAAATTGGATTAAACACAAAACAAAAGGGTCCGATGACAAAACAAAGCCTAATGATTATTGACCAACTAGATCTGTGGGCTAAAAAATATGGACAAAAATCAAGTTTATGTTCCAACAAAAATATACTGACACAAGAATTCGATGCCGAATATAAACATGCTACAGTGTGTCAATAAAATTTCTTATCACCATATAGTAACCATTATCATTTGTTGAAGTTGTATATTATAAATTCACAATGTTAATACTTAATACATCTTCATCTTTTTCAATTTAGAAGATATCTACTTGAGGTATTTTGTCTAAAAACAAGTAAATAAATAGCAATATTTGCCGGGGATGTTATTTCTTTTAACTCTATGGTTTAATATGACATAAGATGAATGCAATTACCTATAGACAATTGTACGTACTCATGTACCTATTTTAGTAGGATTAGAGAACTTGAAGGGTACTCCTTGGTTACATGAGCTTGAAGTGCATCAAAAGGTAGGTCTACCTATTTACCAACTGGCCATTTAAGCTCTATGGCATGGCCCCCTTATGTTTATAGCTACATGACTAGGAATGTGACACAAACATAAAGAATTGACATCAGCTTAAAAGTCGAGCATAAAAATTGTGTTAATTCTTATATGGAGCATTCTTATACACGATAGTCGCCCACATTTTTATAGAGAAGGCTTATATAGACGATAGTTTGATGGAGAAGGCTTAGCCGATGATAGTTTGATGGAGAAGGCTTATATAGACGATAGTTTGATGGAGAAGGCTTAGCCGATGATATGGGCTATTGCAGGTGAATAATACACTATTAGATATTAAACCATTAAAAATCAATGAGAAACAACAAATGTATAAGATCATGCATGAATATATCAAATATTTTTTTTAGATTTTTTAAAATATTTTCTGGTTTTCCATAGACCCAAAACTCCTTAATTTTTATCCTAAACCGTCAATATTGATACTCTTAAGAAGGGTCGAGACAGATTAGGTATCTATTCTCCGAACCTTGGTCCAAATCACCTAAGGTGATTTTCTCTCATTTTATTCTCAGTTGGTGCCATCTCCACCTCTCTACAAGTAATCTCGTTTTTTACAATATACTTCATTGTATTGCTACTCGGTTACACTGAATTTCTAGACATTTTTTAGTTGCCAAAATATCTTGTGATCACAAAACACTCTTTCCATTTTAATAATCATGTTGACTATGATAACACCCTTCTTACCCTCTCCGTCACGATGAATAATTGATCTTAATACTAAAAACCATCCCTTCTAGGTATCTCTTGTCCATCAATGTGCAACCCCTTATTTCTGTGTGACCTTTAGTTAAATATACATCTCATATACTTTAGTTTATATACGCAGTATTTATCCTACATTTTTTTAGAACTCTTGTACTCTAAATTTTTTCTCCACAACTCTTTCTCCCGCCCATGAGCACCTATTGTAGAGAATAATTGTTGTATATTTTATTGATTGGCTACTCCACTACTTATAGGGAGTCTAGCTCCTCTTCATACTACATTTTCCAATGTGGGACTAATTCCCTTATTAGTTCTCAACACTCCCCCTCAAGATGGGCGATAGATATTAATCATTCCCATCTTGTTACATAGCTTCGACAGACTTAATGAACTAAGACCCTTAGTCAGACAGTCTGCCACTTGTTCTTCTGAGCGAACATGATCAATCTTCAGTATCCCTTGTTCCAGCTTCTCTTTGATGAAGAATCGATCGATCTCGATGTGCTTCGTTCTGTCGTGCTGAACTGGATTGTTAGCTATACTTATTGCAGCTTGACTATCGCTCAGAAGACGTAACGGTGCTCCCTTGTCCAGCTTCAACTCTGTCAGCAACGCTTTCACCCGCAGCAACTTCGACACTCCTAAAGCCATGCTCTGTATTCTGCTTCAGCTGTAGACCGTGCTACCACTGACTATTTCTTGCATCTCCATGAGATCAAGTTTCCTCCTACAAAGACACAATATCCCGTGGTAGACCTTCTATCGTCTATGCAGCTCGTCCAGTCTGCATCGCAGTATCCCTCAACTTCTATACATCCATTCTTCTTGAACCATAGCCCTTTCCTCGACGTCCCTTTCAGATATCTCAAGATCTGAAACACTGCATCCATATGGCCCGTTCTTGGATCATGCATGTAGCGACTTACTACACTCACCGCAAATGAGATATCAGGGCGAGTGTGTCCCAGATAAATCAATCTCCCTACAAGTCGTTGATATCTTTCACGATCAACTGGCTCTCCTGCTTCTGCTCCCAACTTGCACTTCTGGTCAATTGGAGTGACTGCTACTTTGCATCCCAGCATCCCTGTCTCCTTCAGCAGATCTAGTACGTATTTTCTCTGTGAGAGACAATTCCTTGTTCGCCTTCACACACCTCGATACCTAGAAAGTACCTTATCGCTCCTAAATCCTTCACCTCAAACTCATTCGCGAGTTTTGACTTCAGCTTAGCAATCTCGACTTCATCATTACCTGTGATTACTATATCATTCACGTATGCAGCAAGTATAATGATATGGCCTCTTGCATGCTGAAGAAAGACCGTATGATCTGCATTTGCTTGATGGTATCCCATGCATGTAACAGCCTTTCTGAATCTGTCAAACCAGGCTCGAGGAGATTGCTTGAGTCCATATAGCGACTTCTTTAGTTTGCATACTTTTTCATGTGATGTCCCTCCGTCTGATTCTGTAGCGTAGCACCCTGGCGGGAGTTCCATATACACTTCTTCTTGTAGGTCCCCATGGAGAAAGACAATCTTCACATCTAACTGGTATAGCTTCCACCCATAGTTTGCTGCAATGGAGATCAGAGTTCTTACGGTGCTCATTTTCGCTACTGGAGCAAATGTCTCATCATAGTCGATGCCATATGATTGTGTGTATCCTTTTGCAACCAACCTTGCCTTGTATCGTTCCACTTTTCCTTCTGACGTCTCCTTTACTGTGTACACCCATTTGCATCCCACAGTTTTCTTCCCTTTGGGTAATGGAACCAGCTCCCACGTCTTATTTTTCTTCAGTGTCCCAAGTTCTTCCATCATTGCAGCTTTCCACCTTGGATCTTTCTTTGCTTCCTGCCAACATTTGGACAACGAAGTAGAGTCTAATGATGCAATGAAGGCTCGATAATTCGAAAAAAATGTTAGAATAAGACAGGTAGTTGGCAATATCATATTCATAATCATCAAAACGACTAGGAGCCTTACCCGCATTGATGCGAGAAGATCTCCTTAAGGGAGCAATAGGTGGTGGAGAGATCATACCATCAGAGTCAGAGAGATCCGCATCAGAATCAGATTGATTCAGTGCGGGGGCAACATCTTCAAGAGTTAGAGCATGAGTAGACGAGGGACTTGGTACAGTAGGCACAGGGTACGGTACAGGCACAGTACTGGACTTCTGCTGTCTCCTTCTGTAGACTTGGAGCTCATTTTTCATTGTCTGCTGCTCCCCCTGTTTAACATATGTATCTTCTTCATCTTCTGTATCGGAGTTACTGCTTTCTCCCCCTTTCGTCCAGTTTTCCACGACCGGGCATGCGACCGATCCGACCACCACAGATAGGCTTATTTTCTCCCCTCACATCTAACACCCTCTGTGTTAGGTGGGTCACCAAACGCTGAACCGTCATCCGAACCATAATATGGTTCCAGTTCTTTGAATGTAACGTCCATGCTTACAAACATCTTCTGCTCAACTGGACTCCAATATGCGTATTCCTTCTGAGTTGCCGTGTACCCGACAAAGACACATTTAACCACTCTAGGATCCAGTTTGCCAACTCCTGGCCTATTATCTTGGACAAAACATACACACCCAAATACTTTCGGTAGAACAGTGTATGTGGTTGTACTAGTAAGCATCTCCAACGGTGTCTTTCAGTCCAATACCTGAGATGACATTCTGTTGATGAGATAAGAGGCCGTTAACACCGCCTGTCCCCATAAGTGCTTTAGGACATTCATAGCCAGCATCATCGTCCGTACGACCTCCAGCAGGTGTCTGTTCTTCCGTTCGGCCACACTATTTTGTGCCGGTGTATAGGCACATAAAGTTTGGTGTAGTATTCCATGAGTGGATAAATACTCAGCAACCTTCTTATTTGTATACTCCGTCCCATTGTCAGACCGTAAATACTTAATTTTAGTGCCATATTGTGTTTCTACCCGGCGATGAAAGTCTCGAAACGCCTCAAAGACGTCACTTTTATTCTTTATAAGGTAGACCCATGTCACGCGAGTATAACAATCTATAAAAGTGACGAACCATCGAAAACCGTTAATACCGGTTGTAGGACAAGAGCCCCATACGTCCGAATGTATCATATCAAATGCAGCTGAACTTCTACTTTCTGAACTCACATACGTGCTTCTGGTATGTTTATCCAACTCACATGCATTACAAAATAACTTCTCTTTATTAGCCCTGTGGTATAAGGACGGATACATTCGACTAATAATTTTAAAAGAAGAATGACCGACACGCTGGTGGTGGAGTAGCAATTCATCTTCTTCACTGCGCCGTGAATCTTTCGGTGGTATGTCTGCTACCAGAGATGCCAATACTTTGTCCAGTCCAGTCATGTCCAAGTACCACAACCCCTTATGCCATGTGCCAGTCCCTAGTCGTCGTTCTGTCCCCTTCTCCTGAAAAGTCACCGTAGGAATGTCAAAGAAAACAGTACAGTTAAGATCAAGAATAATGGCACTAATAGAAAGAAGATTGACAGAAAAAGACGGAGCATGTAAGACATTGGTGAGAGTGAAAGAAGGGGTGCATGCGACAGTGCCTTTACCCATGACAGGCTGGAGTTACCATCAGCAGTCTGAATGCTCTCCGGCGTCGGTAGGTGAGTATAGTCCTGGAACTCACCACGGGACCCCGTGACATGACGAGATGCCCCAGAGTCCATAATCCAACCTGGTTGGTAGACAGCTGCTGCAAGAGCACGCGCAGGAATACCTGTGTTGGTTTGGGCAAAGCAAGTGATGTGATCCCCCGAGGTAGATGACGCCCCATGGCTGCCGTCCGAACCCAGCTTCGTGCTGCGTAACCTCGCGAGGAACTCCTTCTCAAGAAGGGTTAACTCAGCCAGGTGATTTTCTCCCCCTTCCTCCGCCAGATTAGCTTTGTGTCCTCCATAATAATTTTCCTTTCTACCAGCATAACCGCCTCTACCACCTCGACGTCCTCCGCGGCCCCGTCCACGATCACTCGACTGACTTTGCAGGGATTTTAGACAAAATCTGATGTAATGTCCTGAGTCACCATAGTTGTGGCAAACACCGGCCACAGAGGGAGGCTGATTGAAGGCGGCAAGGGCAGACTTGTCAACAGCGGCGTGCTCCCCCTGGAAATAGCCCTTGTTGGACATCAACTTCAATCTAGCCTCTTCTTGTGCCATGGCAGCTATGGCTTCTTCTAAGGTTGGAAGCATGGGCTGTGCTAGAAGTACATTCCTTCTATGCTCAAATATAGGGTTAAGACCCTTCAAGAACTTCATCATCCGTTGTCGCGAAATATAATCCAAGAACTTTTGAAAATGTTTCGCAAATGCTGGTTCGACTTGTGCATTTCCATCCCAAGAGGATCATAGTGATCCAGATCAAACCAGTACTTCAACAGTGCTGCATACTCAGAGATGGTATGGTCGTCCTGGGCCACCCTATCAAGTTCATCCTGCAGTTGGAAGATCCGCATAGGGTTGCCTGAGCCTGAGTACATATCCTTCAAAGTCCGCCATATATCAGCAGCAGCCTCCATCGTCTCTACATTGTCCGACACCTGGTCGGTCAAGGAAGCTGTCAACCATCCAGCCACAACATTGTTGACAATTTCCCAAATAGCAAACTCCTTTGAGGAGGGATCATCTGGTGCCTTGGTTTGGCCATTGACGTAGCCAACCAAGCCTCGTCCCTTTAGCGTCCGCATTGCCTACCGTGACCATTTCAAGTAGTTGGACGTTCCTTCCAACTTCGTCTCCAGCTTGTCCAGCTTCCCCATTTTGTAGGGTGACGGATCCACATCAGTATGGATCACACGTGGGATTGCCTCGGTTAATCTCTTTGATAAAATATCATCAACCAAGGCCTTCATCTCTTCTGCTGTCAGTTTACCACTGATCGAATCCATGGCGTCTTCAACTGTGATTCGTCGTCGTCGTCGTCTTCGTCGGCTTCGTCGTCGTCGTCGTCTTCGTCGGCTTCTTCGTCGTCGGCTTCATCGGCGTCGTCTTTATGTAAAGTCTTCAACAGATACCTTACGAATGCGCTGTTAAGTGGCCAACACCGGCGCGCGCATGTAGATCCTAATTTGCAGATCGAGAACGGAAAACAAATAAAGCATTTGTAATTCCAGAGGGCGTAATCTAGGAACAGATGGTGCAAATAAAGCATTTGACGTCCATCAGTCTTCGAATAACCGCCCACATAATCTCTCTCTCAAATTAGGACTTTTTTTCGTTTTGAAAAAAGGGGGGTTCGGCAGCAGTTGGGGTCGGAAGAGGGGAGGCGTCGGGGGGGGGGGGGGGGGGGGGGTGGCAGCAGCAGGGGGGTTCATCGGCGGCAGCAGGGGTGGCGTTGGGGGGGCGGGGGCAGGGGGGCGTCGGGGGCAGGGGGGACAGGGGGGGCGTCGGGCGGGGCAGGGGGGCGTGGGGGGGGCAGGGGGGGGGGGGACTGCCGGGGGCAGCAGGGGACGTCGGGGGGGAAAGGGGGGTGGGTTTGCCGGGTTGGGGAAGGGGTGAAAAAAAAATTGTGGTTATGGCTCTGATATCATGTAGAGAATAATTGTTGTATATTTTATTGATTGGCTATTCCACTACTTATAGGGAGTCTAGCTCCTCTTCATACTACATTTTCCAATGTGGGAATAAGTCCCTTATTAGTTCTCAATACCTATAATATGGGAGCTTTATCAAACTGCTTAAGACAGAGCTAGGCAAATGGGGTAAGTGTTTCTTTTTGTAGAGATATGGACTACATTGCAACAAAATGGAATTTTTTCATTGAGTGCTTCGAGTACATATGTATAGGAAAGAAGACCCTTTCTCTGAAAAGGGACCCTCAAGTATGGATAGTGATAAATATTAGGCCCATTTCCTAGCAAGTGTTCTACTTATCAAAGTGTTGATTATACTGAGTTCTTTCCACCATGGTCAAGATTCAAGAAAAATCTTACTTTTCCCTTCGCTAGCATTGGTGCATCTGTAGAGATGGAGTTAGGACTAACTTGATGTGAAAGCATTGTTTTGTTGATATTTTTACAACTACGTGTAGAAGAAAGCAATGAGCTAGCATATGAGTGATTTTCATGTGTAGAAAAGGTATGAATCTTATATTTTATATCAAATGGAGCCTTCAGACTACGAAAAATTAGACCATAAAATATCTATGACAAAGTAATGCATATATGGAGGATAAAAGATTTTTTGAACTCACCACATGGTATAGTAGACTCAGTCTCCAAACAACAGTAAATTTTGGATGTCTTGTTTTGAAAGAATTTACTTCTTTCAGAACCCTTTCCTTCTCAGCGCTACTCAGAAGTCTTTTTCCTGCATCATATTGGACTCTTCTAAGAAAGACAAATTCAGTCACAATATAATGATAAGCATTTCGAAGTATCAAAGAGGTTCCTACAATATTAACTATAGATCTTTTGGCCAAACTGACATGTTTACTCATGTTCTGTTCTTGATACCTAGTAGGTTCTAGGTGATTGCTCATTGTGTTTGGGCTCCAGAAAATTAATAGGACAATAATAGAGATATCTTCTTTTATTCTTCTTCTCCATTTTCATACAATTTCCATGAATATATAGAACAATCTAGAGATAATATCTTCTAACAGGATTTGATCCCCCGGGTGCGAACCACAACTATATGATATGTGTAAAAAACAGAAAAGAAATATATATATATATATATATATATATATATATATATATATATATATATGGAAAAGGGTAAATTTTATTCCAAAATCAACTCAACTCATACAAATTACAGTACATCCCGTAGACCTCTCACCCTACTAGGGTGACATAGCATTTACATCAAACTCTATATTGTGAAGAACGCCTGTAGGGGAAGTGGAGAGTCCATCAAAAATACGCCGATTTCGTTCCCTCCACACATGCCAAACCGAGGCAGCTAGTCACAATCTGGCAGTCTTAAACCAAACATGTCCCCTACCTCTCTGGCCACGTATCTTCGTGATGATGTTGCGAACGTCTCTGCCGGTATCACAGCAACCCAACGATCTGCGACACTGTTCATACCAGATATACCAGGACACATTGCACTCAAAGAACAAATGTCTCATGGATTCATTTTCTGCTTAATACAGCATACATTTGGGATTGGGGATGGGGATCCCAAACGTAATGAGTCTATTTCTAGTCAGCAGTCGCCCCAATATCAACCTGTATAAGCAAAGTTGCATCTTGCGAGCTAGGCCCTTACACCAGATGAAGTCATAATCATCGCTTCTGGAGTTCGTTTGGCGAACCAGGTTGTAGCAGCTCTTGAATTGAAATTCTCTTGTAGCTCCAGGATTGGCAGGCGGATCCCAAATCCATCTATCAGCCAGCTGACTCGGGTCAATGTCTACCGCTCGAATAGCCGTTCCAAGCTCTGTCGTGTGTTGATATAACTCTGGCCTCCATTCACTATTCCGGATGATATGCTGACACTTCATCCATCAACCAGCCTCCATGTGAAGCTGGTCGCCCAGTATCTCTAGCAGCGATCGTCGCTCCATCCAGGGATCCAGCCAAAGGTCAGTCCCTATCCCCTCTCTCATAATCCTCCGAATATAGGATTTGAGAACCGCACTGTGACGGATGATACTTTTGAAAGTCACCGAGTGCTTGTTGTTGGGGACACAGGTCCAGTAGTTGCCCGCCTTCACATACCGACTGGACATCCATCCCGTCCATAACGACCTGCCTTTAATGAACCTATATGCCATCTTCAACCCCGAGGCCTCCCTAACCATCAGGAGTGGTCTGAGCCCCACCCCACCCTCCTTCCGAGGTCGACAGAGTTGCTCTCAGGAAATCGCATGGATGCCCCCTCCAGATGAAGTTGGCACAGATGCTCTCCACCTTCCTGATAGTGGCCACCAAAACTAGGATAGACTGGAGCCAGAATAGCGTCAGGGCAGAGATGACTGACCTCACTAGCTCAATGCAGCCCCAAAAGGACAGGCCAGTTGCCTGCCATCCTTCTACCCTCCTCTGAGCATACTCCACCAAGATCTGACAGTCCAGATCCCTTGCATAGTTAACTATCAGGGACACCCCCAGGTATTTGACTGGCAGCTCTCCTTTGTCAACGCTTAGGATTGTCGCTCGTTCCTCCTTCAGCGTACAAAAAGAGCTGAAATAAACTCGGCTCTTTTCTCGGTTCAGTTGAAGCCCAGAAAGCTTGTCGAACTCATCCATAGTTCCAGATAGCATGGTCATCCCTCCCACAGTCGGTCGAAGGAAAACCAAGAGGTCATCCGCATATATGAGGTGGGAGACATGTGACGAGATAAGCTTGTACAAAGGCACAATCCGTCCACTATGCAATGACAAATCCATCAGGCAAGAGAAGTACTCCATGACAAGAGTGAACAGATAAGGAGATAGGGGGTCCCCTTGCCTCACCCCTCTGTTGCTGCGGAAGAACCCGTATGGGATTCCCTGTATGAGTACTGAGAAAGTAGGGGTCGAGATGCAATCCATAATCATCGATACACATACCTTGTCAAATCCCATAGCACCCATCAGGTGGAACAAGAAGTCCATGTTAACCATATCATAAGCTTTCCTCAGGTCAAGCTTCACACACGCCTTCTCGCCTCCTGGTTTGTTGAACTTCCGCACCATCTCATGAGCAAGCAGGCTGTGTTCTGCAATCGATCTGTCCTTGATGAAAGCTGTCTGGTACGGGGAGACCAGGTCCTGCATAATCTTCTCCATGCACCGTGAGCAATTATCTTATAAAGATAATTACAGCACGCAATAGGACGGAAGTCAGCCAGCGAAGTCGTCCTTTCTTTCTTCGGCACCAGAGTCAAGAATGTGTGATTGAGCTCTTTCAGTAGTTTCTCCTCCTTGAAGAATTCTTGTACTGTTTCAAGAACTGGCATCTTCAAGGAATCCCAGTGGCGCTTGTAGAACCTATTGCTAAACCCATCCGGCCCTGAGACTTTGTTAGGGTCCGCCTTCATGACAATAGACTCCAACTCCTCCAGCCTGACCGGCGCAAGTAGCTGGTTGTTGCCACAAGAAATCACCAGCTTCTTTGTGATGATATCCAGAAAGACAGAAAGATAGTCAGTTTGGAAATTTAACTCTGAATAGTACCTGACAGCCTCCCCATGATCGCAGTGGGGTCGCCAACCATATTGCCCTCTCCATCAAGTAGACGAGATACACTATTTCTGTATTGTCTGGTGCAGATCACATCATAGAAGAACTTGGAGCAACGGTCCCCCTCCTTAAGCTAGGAGCATTTAGCGTGCAGTGACATACTGATTTTCTTCTGGAGACGGAGAATATTGACTTCTATCAATTCCTTTTCCCGTGCCACTAAGAGCCCATCTAGAATATCAGATTGCATGGAGTTCTGAGTAGCCCTGAATTCAGCCTCCTTGTCCTCCAGAGATGGTCGGGGCATGTTTTTCACCCAGCTCCGGATAGCCCTCTTAGTGCGCTTGAGAATGTGAATCATACGGAACTGAGTCATTTTCTCCTGCTGATAGTGAAGCCCCTCGTCTACTGCCTCCATATAGCCCTCGGACAAGTACCAGCTGTTGTTGTAGCAGAAAGGATGCGATTTCCAAGTGGGTCGCTCAGTGAAGCCAATCCTGATCGGAGAATGATCACTAGTCCCAGTTGCAAGGCCCTCTGCCACTGAGTTTGGGAAGCAACAGAACCACTCGCTATTACCCAGGGCCCTGTCAAGCTGGCAAGCAACTCTGTGGTGCACAACTTTATTGTGCCAGGTTCAGATGTGCCCCACTCTCTCCAGCTCCCTTAGGCTAGACTTCAGGAGACACCCTTGGAAGTCATATAGGATCTGATCGGGAACATGGCGGCCTCCCACCTTCTCGTGCCTGTGGAGTAGAGCATTGAAGTCACCCAAAAGAAGCAAAGGGAGGTGCGGACTGTCCGCTAAAAGGCCCACCTGGACAATATCCCTCCATAAACCCTCCTTGCGCCGTCTGTCGTTGTGACCATATACCGCTCCAAGCATGAATCGGAATCATCCCATGTTTGTGAAAGAGATCACAATAAACTACTCCGACATCAGTGTCAGATCACCATTCCGGGTGTTGCTATTCTATCTGACTCAGATCCTAGCTATGTCACACATCGCCAGGTTGTGGAGTTGGGCCCAATGGGGGGAGTCCGTCGAGCTAGCGTCTTCTCTTCTTTAATCTTAGTCTCCAGCAACACAGAGATGCCACACATTTCTCTGCGTAAGACCTTAAAAATCTCTCTCCGTCTCCCTAAAGAGCATGTACCTCTGACGTTCCAGGCGATTACGCCATTAATTATTAAGAGGGTGGGCCCCTGAAACTCTTCTGGACCAGTATTCGAGGATGGTACCACATCCGTCACCGTCATGTCCTCTTCCAAGCCAGGAGTAGAAGTATGCTGATTTGCTGTTTGGGTGAGCATAAGGGCCCAAGCCGGATTGTCCACACAGAGCGACTCACTGTAGCCAGACATACGACCCTCCTCCCGTGGGTGTCCGTCGCGTAGAGGGCCAACATGTCTCTTCCTGCTATAGACTCTCTCCTCGGACACACCACCGTCTCCCCGATGCACTCGTCCCGACGCCGTCATGTCTCTGGTAACCATACTCCTCTGGGCGAAAAAAGTAACCATAACCCCACTGGGATGCTCCGGCTGAGGTGAGATAGTCAGACTCAGTTCACTGGCATCCTCCATATGCCGGTCCCCCTCTTATAGGCCACCCTCTACCCTCTCTTCCACTCTAGTAGTCTCTATCACCCGAGATGTTTCAGGGTCCTCAGTTGACTCTGGGGGACCACCGTCTTCTGTCCTTCATTTGGGCATGTGTTTGAGAGGTGCCCGAAACAAGCGTAGTGGGAACAATCAGGTGGTACCCATTCATACTCATCTTTCTGGGTGAGAACCACTCCAGACGGAATCTCATACCCTAGCAGACTCGGGAGCTCTCCACCGGCCCTGATCTCCACGAACCGTGCATACATCAGCCTCGATCGAAAGGCTGTAGCATCGTCAGCCTTAATCGGTTTGTCCACTAAGCTAGCAAGCCTCAAAAGCAGGGGAATGTTCCAAAATCAGACTGGAAACTCCGAAAAGCGGATCCAAACAGGGATAGTAATGAGAACATCCTTCTCATATCTCAATTATGGAGTCCACTCTTTCAGGATAATCAGTCTTTCATCAAACGTCCAAGGCCCTCCTTGGATGATCCTGACAACGTCTTCCGTCAGTCCAAACTTTACATAGTAGAAGCCATTCTCCCTCGCAAAATTGACGTGCTTCATTTTGGCTGCCAGACTCGTGCCGCATACGCCCGGATCTGTCCATAGAAGGGCTTGTTTCCCAGCATGTACAAGACCAACGTGTTTTTCTAGAAAACTGTCACCTCCGCTATCTCATCCACATGGAACGAGGCTCGAAAGTCACTCCCTACTTTCTTTGGCTGTACATACTCCATAGTCGAAGGGCATTTGGGTCCAACCGGCTTGCAAATGTCTGTACAAGACTTCTCCACAGGACGAGGGTACGTCCATGGGGGGCATGTAGCGCCACTAGGGGAGGGGACCCTAGTCCAAGGCCCCCCGTGTCAGAAGCATTTCCTTTCCTTTTCTCCGTCGCCGTCGCCTTGGGTTGCCACCCTGGCGTCCTACCACCAGCACTATTCCCCGAGCGTGGGGGGCCACCTAGACCAGGAGATGTCTTGTTCATTCCCGATCCGGCTCCCGCCCTCCTGTCGGGGGTGTAACGCGCCTTTGGTAGCATCTGTCCTCTGCTCGTATCTTGACGCGGACCGCCATCCTTGCCCACACTCCTACTACTGCGACACCTCGTAACCGTCGTCCATCCGCCATTCTCCATCTGTCCACCCTAAGATCCAGGTTGGAAAGCCTGCGATTCCGACAAATCTGGGACCCAACAATCGGATCCAGTGCTCGTCGTCGCCGTCGAACCCCTCGGGGCGTTATCGCGCGGGGGAGTCACCGCTCCACTTGTCGTCGAGCCACCCCCGGCAGCGCCGCCAATACTGGCCAGCCTGCTCTCAACGAAACCGCCACTGTCTAAGCCGCAATCGGCTCTGCCAGCTCCTATCCCGGACTTCCCGCTCCTGCTGGCCACGCCGCCACCGCCCGTGCACGCTCCGCCTACCACCGCTGCACCGCCCTTGGCCGGCCCGTATGACTGTATGCCCATGGCTCCACTCTCACCATTTATTTAATAAATGAAATGAATAATACGCTCCCCTTGGCTTGAAGCATGGGGCGAATGCCTCCCAACTCAGCCACTTGATATATATAGTAACAAGAGGCATTCTTCAATATCCCAAATACAAATCTCTACTTATCTTGCTAATTAACATATAATATATTCTGTTAATGCATATATATTATGTTCAAAATCTCTTTATTTTTGCTAAACAAATTTGATAGAGCAAAGGACCAATGAAAGAGGTGCTATCCTTCATCTTATGGTGCCACGGAGGCAAGTACCAATTAAAGAGGTTGCTGTCTACTAGGTATTGCTTCTACTAGGTAATGAACTCTTACAAGCACCATGACATGGCTTCTTGATCTTTGAGCTACGGCAAGTGAAAGATGGTTTATCTTCATCCCCGGGACTGATTTTACCAAAGAGTTATATGCAACTTAAAAATGGTTTCTTAAGTATTTGGTTACTATACTTAATTTTTCTTCGAAGATATTGTGCTTATATTCCTTTCGTCTTACATCGTCTTTTCTACCTATTTTTTTTCTAACATGTGGATAGGGTCTTGAAAACGGTACCTTCTATTTCCAGTGTTATTAAACAACCCATCTACCAAAAGAAGCCATGTTATCTATCGTTTTCAATTTATCGAGTCAGGTTAACCGTTAACTTCATCAGCAGGAACACGAAGGAGGTAATATTGTCTTTGTATCACGTGTTCAATGTCGTTGCTACATAAATATTGTTTGGCGTGTTAGATATCTCCAATAAATAATATTAGGATGCCTAGTTTCTAATTTTGCTGTTTAGGTTAGATATTATGAGTCTATGATGTTGAATTCTGTTACTATTTCCTTCTAGACAGAGTTCGAGCAATGAAATCACTAGTATGAGCATATTAATCAACAACAAGCTATGCATAGTACAGAAATAACCAGCTCACATCCACCATCAATGAAAGCAAAAGCAAAATTCTGCAAATTAATCACACACTATAATATGAGGAAGGGCTTATTTGGTGAAAGCCCCTTAAAGAGCCATGACCAAAAAAAAATATAAAAGTATCTTAACAAACTAAACCTCTGAACCTCTTGAAAACAACGTGTGACTGCACACTGTGGATGGTCTTGGATTTTCATGTAGATGCCGCTTTGCTTATCTATTGCACTTAATCAGATTGCTCTTTTGAAAAATAGAAAATTAAGAATGGAAAGTTCATTACCTGAAACTGACTTATATTCATTAGCTCGGAAAACATGAAGATTTATTCCATTGCCTTCTTGAACAAACTCCAAGAGACAGGCATCTCCTTCCTTTAAGCTATTCTTTTTGTACACAAGCGACCAACCAGAAGACAGGCATCGACGCCCATCACGCCAGCTAGATACTTTTAATGGCCACATTCTCCCTTGCTCATCTCTTAAGATTATTGCACTCTTTTCACCAAGGCTATATAACCTATCCAGTTCAGCAGGAATCGGCTGACATCCAAAACAACATAAAACATATCATGTTGGCATATGTAGATTGATACAACTTACAACTTGGTAAACATCAATAAAGAATGATGAGTAACATCAAGCACTTGGATCATTATGACGATTGGATACAGGGAAAAGAAATAGTGGAAAAAAAATAACAATGCACTAAAATTTCTTCATGACGAGCATTGCGCTCATGTAAAACATACTGATAATTAAGGAAGTTTTTAAATTTATATATTGATATAGCTGTTGCATATATGTCATCTTAAATTGCGTAATAATGCAATCAATCGGTAAAAGAGAAAAGAACATTTACATTTTCCAGCAATCATCATATACAACTATGTTAGCTAGAAAGATCAAAGCTTATAAGGATCATGTGATAAGTATATTATCAATATGAGTGAAGGATACAATAAACATATGTAGGGTTAAGGCTTTTCTGCAAAGTATCACCAGATTGTCATTAACCATGAGGTAAGTCAGGATAATCTGCCTCCTAACAGAGGAAAGGGACAAAATTCATGCTATCATGTGAAAAAGCTTAATTATCCTGGTCGCTTATCTTGAAATGACCAGGAGATCTGAATGTTATTGCAGTGGCTGACCCAGTCAACTGGTCTGATCCTGGTGTTGCTACTTTTGTTGCACTCTGCTCCTTCTTGTCATTGTTGCTGCACTCCTACTTGCTGGTTCACTATTGATCCTAATACACTACTGATATCTTTGTTTGTTGAAACTACTACTCATTGCTGCCATTGTTACCGATGTCGTTGTTACTCTGCATCAAATGCAGCTAGTGCTGATCTATTTCTTAAAACTCTCTTGAGTTGAATATGATGAGAGGCTATGCACAACTTAATTAGGCAAACCACGAGAGATTAAAAATATCTTGAACCACAACCATAGGTTTCCTCTTGATCATTGATGTGAACTACTACAACTCTTTTTGTACTCTTCATCTTCCCTCCGGATCATTTCCTTCTCCTGTAACTGTAAGTAGAAAGCCAACATAACAGCCAAAGAGAAGAACCAGAAAGTGTTGAACAATATTTTGGGATGTGCTCAGACTTGACTTGTAACCCTGTTTTCAGATATCTATTGTAGAGAATAATTGTTGTCTTTTATTGATGGGCTACTCCACTACTTATAGGGAGTCTAGCTCCTCTTCATATTACATTTTCCAATGTGGGACTAAATCCCTTATTAGTTCTCAACACTCCCCCTCAAGATGGGCGATAGATATTAATCATTCCCATCTTGTTACATAGCTTCGACAGACTTAATGAACTAAGACCCTTAGTCAGACAGTCTGCCACTTGTTCTTCTGAGCGAACATGATCAATCTTCAGTATCACTTGTTCCAGCTTCTCTTTGATGAAGAATCGATCTCGATGTGCTTCGTTCTGTCGTGCTGAACTGGATTGTTAGCTATACTTATTGCAGCTTGACTATCGCTCAGAAGACGTAACGGTGCTCCCTTGTCCAGCTTCAACTCTGTCAGCAACGCTTTCACCCACAGCAACTCCGACACTCCTAAAGTCATTGCTCTGTATTCTGCTTCAGCTGTAGGCCGTGCTACCACAGACTATTTCTTGCTTCTCCATGAGACTAAGTTTCCTCCTACAAAGACACAATATCCCGTGATAGACCTTCTATCGTCTATACAGCTTGCCCAGTCTGCATCGCAGTATCCCTCAACTCCTATACATCCATTCTTCTTAAACCATAGCCCTTTCCCCGACGTCCCTTTCAGATATCTCAAGATCTGAAACACTGCATCCATATGACCCGTTCTTGGATCATGCATGTAGCGACTTACTATACTCACCGTAAATGAGATATCAGGACGAGTGTGCCCCAGATAAATCAATCTTCCTACAAGTCGTTGATATCTTTCACGATCAACTGGCTCTCCTACTTCTGCTCCCAACTTGCACTTCTGGTCAATTGGAGTGACTGCTACTTTGCATCCCAGTATCCCTGTCTCCTTCAGCAGATCTAGTGCGTATTTTCTCTGTGAGAGAACAATTCCTTGTTCGCCTTCACACACCTCGATACCTAGAAAGTACCTCATCGCTCATAAATCCTTCACCTCAAACTCCTTCGCGAGTTTTGACTTCAGCTTAGCGATCTCGACTTCATCATTACCTGTGATTACTATATCATCCACGTATACAGCAAGTACAGTGATGTGGCCTCTTGCATGCTGAAGAAAGACTTGATGGTATCCATGCCTGTGACAGCCTTTCTGAATCTGTCAAACCAGGCTCGAGGAGATTGCTTGAGTCCATATAGCGACTTCTTTAGGTTGCACACTTTTCCATGCGATGTCCCTCCGTCTGATTCTGTAGCGTAGCACCCTGGCGGGAGTTCCATGTACACTTCTTCTTGTAGGTCCCCATGGAGAAAGACATTCTTCACATCTAACTGGTATAGCTTCCACCCATAGTTTGCTGCAATGGAGACCAGAGTTCTTACGGTGCTCATTTTCGCTACTGGAGCAAACGTCTCATCATAGTCGATGCTATATGATTGTATCCTTTTGCAACCAACCTTGCCTTGTATCGTTCCACTTTTCCTTCTGACGTCTCCTTTACTGTGTACACCCATTTGCATCCCACAGTTTTCTTCCCTTTGGGTAATGGAACCAGCTCCTACGTCTTATTTTTCTCCAGTGCCCCAAGTTCTTCCATCATTGCAGCTTTCCACCTTGGATCTTTTTTTGCTTCCTGCCAACTTTTGGGCAACGAAGTAGAGTCTAATGATGCAATGAAGGCTCGATAATTCGAAGAAATGTTAGAATAAGACAGGTAGTTGGCAATATCATATTCATAATCATCAAAACGACTAGGAGCCTTACCCGCATTGATGCAAGAATATCTCCTTAAGGGAGCAATAGGTGGTGGAGAGATCATACCATCAGAGTCAGAGAGATCCGCATCAGAATCAGATTGATTCAGTACGGGGGCAACATCTTCAAGAGTTGGAGCAGGAGTAGACGAGGGACTTGGTATAGTATGCACGGAGCACGGTACAGGCACAGTACTGGACTTCTGCTGTCTCCTTCTGTAGACTTGAAGCTCCTTTTCCATTGTCTGCTGCTCTCCCTGTTTAACATATGTATCTTCTTCATCTTCTGTATCGGTTTCACTGCTTTCTCCCCCTTTCGTCCAGTTTTTCTCTCCCCCTTTCGTCCAGTTTTCCACGACTGGACATGGGACTGATCCGACTACCACAGATGGGCTTAATTTCTCCCCCTCACATCTAACACCCTCTGTGTTAGGTGTGTCACCAAACGCTGAACCGTCATCCGAACAGTAGTATGGTTCCAGTTCTCTGAATGTAACGTCCATACTTACAAACATCCTCCGCTCAACTGGGCTCCAACATGCGTATCCCTTCTGAGTCGCTGTGTACCCGACAAATACACACTTAACCGCTTTAGGATCCAGTTTGCCAACTCCTGGCCTATTATCTTGGATAAAACATACACACCCAAATACTTTCGGTGGAACAGTGTACGTGGTTGCACCAGTAAGCATCTCCAACGGTGTCTTCTAGTCCAATACCTGAGATGGCATTCTGTTGATGAGATAAGATGCCGTTAACACCGCCTGCCCCCATAAGTGTTTCGGGACATTCATAGCCAGGGGGCGGGGGGGTCGGCGGGGGGTGGGTTTGCCGGGTTGGGGAAGGGGTGAAAAATATTTTTTTTTTTTGGTTATGGCTCTGATACCATGTAGAGAATAATTGTTGTCTTTTATTGATGGGCTACTCCACTACTTATAGGGAGTCTAGCTCCTCTTCATATTACATTTTCCAATGTGGGACTAAATCCCTTATTAGTTCTCAACATCTATAATGGTAGAAATAAAAAAATTCGGTTCAATGATGCCTTCATTGTCTTGATTCCAAAGAAAGAAGGCGCCAACGATCGTAAATCACTTCATACCCATTACCTTGCTCAATTTGGTTTACAAATTTTTACCAAAGTCTTGGAAAATAGGCTTTGTGGGAAGATGGATCATCTTTCTGACCAATTTCAATCTGCTTTCATTAAGGGAAGATCCATTTTAGATTATGTTGCGCTTGCTCAAGAAGTTCTTTTTAATTGTCAAAGAAAGATGACTCCTGGAGCTGTTACTAAGGTAGATATTGATAAACCTTTTGGGATTTCATACATTAAGTCTTATTGGCTAGAGATTTTGGAATCAAATGGAGACAATGGGTTGTCTCTCGGATGCAAAATAGTTGTTCCTCCGTTCTCCTCAATGGTGAAAAAGGTAAATTACTGCCATGCAAAAGATGTTTACGGCAGAGGGATCCCCCTTTTCTGTCCTTGTCATTGATGTCTTATCAAGAACTTTAACAAACACGGCAACACAATCTGATTTTGGGGCTTAGAATGAATGACGAGATTCTAAATATTCATCATGCTGGTGATCCATTAATTTTCCGTAAACCAAATATAGAGCAACTGACAACTCTTAAAATTGTATTCAACATGTTTGAGTTGGCTTCAGGATTGTGAAACTTTTCCAAAACCTCCCGCTGATGATCGGTGGTAATGATGAGATTCATGAATCTTTAGCAAGAAATTTTAATTGCAAGAAGGAGACATTCCCTATCCAATATCTTGGCCTTCATCTAAGAGCTGGATCACTAAGAAGAATGCTTGGTTTACCATTACTGAAAAAGCTGAGAGAAAACTATCAGGTTGGAAAGGAAATGTTCTTTCTAGAGGAGGTAGACATATTCTTGTCAACTTTGTTTTATTTGCTCTGCCACTCTTTATGTTTCAATTTTTTCGGCCCCCTCATCGATCATTAAAAAGATGGGCTCTATCAGGAGAGCATTCCTACGGAGAGGATCCGATATTGTTTCTCCTATATATTGTCTTGTTAACTTGAAGAAGTCTGTGAAAGCAAATCAGAAGGAGGACATGGGATAGTCAATTTGAAACACTTCAATGAAGCATTATTGGCCAAGTGGAGGTGGAAATTTGTCTTCTCCTAATGATTCATGAGCAGAACAGGTTATTTTTAGTTCCTATTAAATAAAACATTTTTGAGATCTCTCTCCAAACAATCTTTCTCATTTCTTCTTCTTCTTCTGAAAAGATGGTATTTCTCTCGGATGTGGTAATGGTTCTTCTATTAAGTTTTGGCCATGTCTTTGCAACAACTTTTTCCTAGCTTATATCAGATGGCATATAATCAAGATTGCTTGCGTCAGGTCAAGGAAGATAGACTAACCAGAATTGGTCTTGGTGTGCTACATTTAGACAGATTCTTACTCATGAGGAGTTCTCTCATGAATTTCAGAACTTTTTCTCTCCTCTCAGATCGACTCCCTTATCTCCCGCTGCTGACTCCAGAGATGGAAGTGGACCTGAAATGAATGTTTTAATGTGAAATCGATGTATGTTTACATGAACTCGACCAGATTGGCCAGGTGCCCTGCCAATATCATATGGAATGTTTCTTTGCCTCTAGAAGTGAAAATTTTGAATTGGCTTATTGCCAAAAGAAGAATTTTGGCCCCTTGCCTTCTTAAGAAAAGAGGATTCCAATTATGCAACAAATGTTATTTGTGTCTTAGCTCTGAAGAGGATTACGACCACATCTTCCTTTAATTGCTATATTATATCTTTCCTATGGAGCAGAATTTCACATCACTTTGGACTTGCTTCACTTTCATCTTTCCATCGGCGAATGTTGGGGGGTTGACAATATATCTGTATGTCATCCATGTGGGATATTGTTGAGATGACTCTTTTTTTGGTGCATATGGGAAGAGAAAATCAAAGAGCTATTTGTAATGAAAGTCAAAGTGATGTAGCTCTCAAACACAAATTTGATTCTCTAATTTTTTTGGTCAGGGAGCTTTCAAGAAGAAATAAGAGCTAAGGTTTAACTCTATTTTTCATGGGGATAGTTGGAACTATCATCGACATCTTAAGGCTTACTCTCTAATCTCAAAATCAGGGAAGTCCTTCACACCCTTTTGAATTTGATATTCTACTACATTTGTTAGGGTTATTAGGAAAGTCCTTCACACCCTTTTGAATTTGATATTGTACTACAGTTATTAGGGTAATTACTCACTCTTTGTATCTAAAGTTTGGTTGGGATCTCATAGATCCCATTCTTTATCCCAAACACACACAAAAGCACACAACTCGATGTGAAGTTGTAAGAAGGATGAAAGAAGATAATGGATTTGGAAATCACATAACATTAGATTTGGTGGGAGGGAAATGGATCTAAATATGAAAGGAAGTGATAAAAGTACTATGGAATGAAGATCGATAAATTGTAAAACCAAAGAAGGCTAGCAATGTCCCAATCACTGACATCGGAATTAGTTTTCATCACTTCTTTTTGAGTATCGGTGTCGCCGGTACACTAGTTTTAGCTAGAAATTTCGGAATTCGTGGTTTAATAATAAAGAAATATTTGAAAAGCTAGAAAAAGTATTTGATACATTTAGACGTAACATTGTGCATTATTTGTTGTTTCTCTTTAGGTTTAAATAGAAAACAAGTGTTACACATTTAAACAAAAATAAGGGCCTGTTTGGTTGGAGAAAGTTGGCTGGAAAGAGAACGAATTTGGACACAATTGATTTTTTTTCTGGCCACTTTCGTTGTTTGGTTTGTTTGGTTGGCAGCGAAAGTGCCGACCAAAAAGTAGAAAATATTTGTGGTGCAGTTCTGTGCCAGTTTTTTTGGGCAGCAGCTTTTCTGCTAATTTGCTTCTTTCAACATCCGTGTTTTTGGTACGGATGTGGGTTGAAAGTGCTTTTTTTAATTATCAAATTAATGATAGTTATCAATAAAATAACTTTTTAATTAAGGTTATCAATAATAGTTATTAATAAAAGTAAATCAATGAATTAATTCATTTTTGATGATATTAATTATTAATATTTAAAATAAAAAGTTAAATAACAATATTAATAAGTAAATATTAACTTTGTTAGCTAATTAATTAATTTTGTTATTCTTATAATAGATTTTCATTTTACCCACTTTCATAACCATCAAAACTGGAAGTAGGAATTTGACCACTTCCAAGTTACAAAATCACCTATCAAAATATTGAAACTCACTTTCAGTAGACAAAAACTAGCATGAAATTCAAAAGCATACGCACTTCACTTTTACCAGACAAAAAGTCACTTTTACACTTCCTTACACTTTTAAGCAACCAAATACCCCCTAACAGAACTAAACTTCAGTAAAAACATCACAAGCATCCTCTCACTCTCCCTATCTTATTACTTCTCCTCTGCCTATCGATGATTCCAGAGCCGTTGCAGCTAACCTGGCCTCGCCGGAGATGTTGTACCCGACCCACCTCTTGGAACCGCTGCACCAAACCCGAACCTCGTCATAACCCATGCATCCCACCAATCCTTGCTTCTTCTTTTTCTCTAAACAAAAAAGAAATAATTTCTCATTTTGTTTAAGGATAAAAGAGTTCAATATAGTCACCATGCTTGGCATTTGACCATCAAGTGGGACTCCAGAGTAATGGAGGGCATTGACTTGGAAAATAGTGATAGTTCGGAGTACTTAAATGTCTGAACCTTCCACGATTTGCAAGTTGATACCATAAAGTATTAAATTAGTAACTTGCTTCCCAAAAGTACTATAGTTAGCAACTAAATATCTTGAACATCTTTGAATTTGCAACTTGCTACCCTTATGTCGATAGTTAACGATGGTGCCCTTCATAATATAATATTTCTTAATAATATCCTACCTTACTAGCATAGGGTAGCAAATTACAAATCAGTAAAAGTTGGAAGTGTTTAGTTGCTAATTATGATAATTCATGGTAGCAAGTTGCTAAATTTGATACTTTACAATATCTTCTTGCAAATTGAAGAAAGTTGAGGATATTTAGTTACAAATCATTCAAAGTATAAAAATAGTATAAAAAGTATTTAGGTTCATTAAGATGTATAAATGTTGTGGATATATAAAGTATACAACTTCGACAAATTTCATAATGGTTAGTAAGTGTCAGGAATGATTTTTTTTTGACACCATGTAGCATGTTGATATTTTATATGGTCAAAATCTATTTCGATGTTACTTCTTGCCATTCTTTTTTTTAAAAACTTTTTCTTTCCTAAATTGACCAGAAAAGAGTTCCAATTGGTAATAATTAATATCGATGAAGATGAGAATTGTATAGGACATGCCAAAACCGATACAACACGGCCCATACGTATTGATATATGTAGATACTATGCACTTTAGTCTCAGTACTTAGGGTTGGCCTAGGAGGTTGGATTGCCCTAGCCGGAGCTAGTTCAACTGTAGGGAGGAGTTGGGGTGGACCGCGGAGGCTCTATTACCGGAGAGGTGGAGACTTATGGGCCTGGGGGTTTGCCCTAACTAGGGGGGTGTCCAAATCCGATGGCTTGTCAGGCTTACCTCAGGGACGGCCCTAACTATGGCGCTCGAGTGTTTTCGACGCCTTAACTTTCCACTGTTCGATTTTGGCACCACAACTTCCTAAATTGCTCTTTTTAAACATCTTTTGTCAATTTTGAAACACATCGAGACCACTTCAAAAGTATATCTTGTAGTACAAAAGGGCAATTTAAACTTATATTTTCATATATTCTTTTGAAGTGGTTCTAGTGTGCTTCAAAATTGACGAAAGGTGTTTCAAAAGAGCAATTCATAAAGTTAGAGTGTCAAAATCGAGTAGTTGAAAGTTAATGTACCAAAACGCCAGAATACTATAGTTGGGATGTCATTAGGATAATTCAACCTATAAATTTATGATAATACTTGCATGCTAATTTATAGTCGAGAGTTATATTTCACTATCAGGATCCACATCCTAATTTTGAACAAGTATATTCAAATTTACTTTGGATGTTGCACATGTCCACACTATCCCAAATGATTTTTCTCTTCTGGTATCCCCTCAATTGCCACTTCTCTTTACAATTCCAAATATGTTGGTCGTGATTTCTTATCCTATCAGTTAATATATCAGTTAATGTATCTTCAGTTCCATAACAAGTTTAAAGATTCTAATAAATGATTTTGTACAAAGTTAAAGGGGGCTTCTTGTAGTCTAATAAACCAAAATAAAAACCACTCACCATGAAAGTACTGCGCGAAGCACGGCAAGTAGCAATGAAGTGAGGGTGGATAGTCTTGAAGGTGCATGCAGCTTTGAGAACCTTCTCATCTTCGCCATTCATCGGCTTCATAGTTCTCATGATCTTGTAGCATAACTCTACAACACAATGGCAACAACCCACTGTCAGGCACTTGATAAAGACTGGTAAAAGAAAGGAAAACCAGAAGGTCATCCTAGTATCACGAGGCTTCCGCGCATGTAGGATATCCCAATAATATATGGAGAGGTTGTTTCAGTGACTCTCATAACTAAACATAACTGCATAAACATAATAATAATAATAATAATCTCACAGCCGAACTCAGCTGGCTCTTGTGGTCAGCGATGAGAGGTATAACCTCCATGGCTAGGCGGGCGATCTCAGGATCGAACAGCAGGGGAGGTGCGGGTGTGGGTGTGTGCGAATTGAGGACAGTGGACCCAAAAGGCATTCAACGCAGCGAATCTCACAGCTATATGTGACACTTAACTGTTCCTCTTCCAGTCGGCTCCCCTCCTCCTCTTCTTACTCCTAGCCGACGCCGGAGAAGCCTTTTCTTGATCCTTCTTCTTCCTGCACCTCTTCTTACCAACTACTACCGGCAGAGCCTTCTCCTCGACGACGATCCCCGTCTCGACCTTGACTTCCCTGAGGGGCGGAAACACCTCCTTCTCGCACCCGCTAGTCCCGTAAAACGCAACATCGAACCCGCCACCGCCCGTGTAGAAGAACACCAGGAACTCCCCGGTGGATATCGAGTTGTCCTCGACGAAATCCTCCCATCCTTCTTGGAAGTAGAGGTCCCCATCTACGTTCCTCAGCGCGACCACCCACTGCCGGTTCCCGGGCCTCCGGAGCACGGCTTCCGTGCCCGGGTTGTCGCCCAGGTGCTTCTTGAATTGGGGAGGAACCCTCTGAACAAAACAAACTTTCAGTAGCTACACCAGCGCTCAAAATGGAAATGTAGGTTCTAGAGAGAGAGAGAAAGAGGAGGAGTTTTTACCAGTGTTTTCGTGAAGTCAGGGCCGATCATGACCTTGAAGAAGGAAGGCCTCTCCCATGGATGTTGCTTGCTCATTATTTTCTCAGTAGCTAGCTAGCTAGAGAGAGAGTGAGGACTGAAGAGGAGTCTCGGCGAGTACAGTCTTCTTCCCATTAACTATGTCTATGCTTCCACTTTCTGAGTCAGTTTGCTGCCACTTGTGCCTCCTCATTACTATAACGCTTATGGCTGGTAGTGTTTTTATAAGGACTTCGTATTGTTCGCAGTCGTTACAAACGAGGTGAGTGTGCTTCCCGCCATGGCCCATCTATTATTGAAGGGGGCAACAGTGCTCCGCGACTAAACTAAGACTAGTCCTTTCTGAGCAGATGTGTGTGTGGATCGTGGGGGGACTTTAGGGCCCATGGCGGAGGCTCCACCCACCAACACTTCCCCCACCCCCACCCCCACTCCCAAGAGAATCACATAGGCTTGCTTTCATCCTTGTCCTTGCTTATCACTAATTTCTTGGGAGGGGGGACTCGTTAGCCCCTTTCCCTTTGGAAAGAAGAATATTGTGACCAAAAACAAAATTAAAATATAGCCAATACAAGGCCTACAAGGATTCCACTCAAGTAAACTAAGGTTTCAATCATGACCCCTTGATTCACAAGAAAAGAAAAATGATGACATGAAAGCAGCTTAGTTTACATATATCTCTCACAATATCAAAATTTTGCGTTTATTAATCGGATTAATTGTTCTGGGATGTGATAAAATCTAAGCCATCCACAAAATGTAAGTAAAAACTTAAAAAAAAAAAAATACTAGTGTCCAAACTTTATAAGCTACATCTAGTCACGTGGACATGACCACAACTTCTAGTAGTCATGTGTACAAGATCGTGACTTACAAGTATTGATCATAACCATATGTTTAAGCCATACATATGAGACGACACCAACGAGATAAAAATATTTTATAAATTTAATTTTTCAACATCCTAATATTGTTCGGAATGCATAAAAGTGATGTCAACTACTTGTTACGATGCTTGCTATATAATGTTGTAACAATTTGCTCATAGCGCCTGCACAATACAACATAATGTTCCTTGTGGACATCACATTTATGTCGCGAATGAATCCTAATTGTAAGTACTATTGACCAAAAAAAAAAAAAAATTTCAAAAGAATAGATGGTTAGCCATCGGTTGGATAACTTCCATAAAGTTTATCGAACTTTCTAGCGTCATAAGACATTCCACACATGATTCGCAATGAGCATTCAAGATGTATATAGTCTTATTTTAATATATATGTGTGTGAGTGTGTGTGTGTGTGTGTCGATGATGAGTCTGGTCTGTGCGATGCGGAGCATCTACAACGTCGGAGGACTGACGAAAAATGGCCACGATCTGAGCTGGCGTGGGACAGAATGAGGCGTCATATGCATGGAAACTCATCGGCTAGGATGCCGTGCGGACGGTCGAGGACCGACACCATTCTACCACGGATATAAACGACGGCTGACCACGCGGCCCATTGTGCGGTGCCCTATGGGCGTCAAGAAGACGTCGTAAGGACATCGTGCGCATAGAACGGGTGGCTGGGCGGCATCGGCTGTCATAGGCGTCATGAAGACGTTGGGGGCGCCTTCGACGTCGTGGGTAAAGCGAGGCATTGAGTTGCCGGCGTCGAAAGACATCGGCCGTCCCGTGAGGCTCTGGAGCGCGCGGAGTGCGCGAGGCGTACGTGTGGGACGATGATGAAAAAGCCAGTGCGGACATGATCCGCATGAAGAGTCCGAAGCGACATGACGATCGGCTAAAAATTGTGTGCGGGAAAAGACGATTTAACTGAACCCGCACGTGCTGGTTAAAAAAAAGAATATATATATATATATAATATATATAATTTTTATATGGAGATGTTCTTCCTAACATCCGAACACCCATAATCCACATGTAAAAGTTTTATTGTTTGCACCAAACAATTCACGTGCTAACCCTTTGTACCAAACATGTCATGTATACTAGAAATATTGTCTTATCGTCAGGGCCGGTCCAGAGGTAAGCCAGACAAGACTTCGAACTTGGACAACTCCTAGGCTTAGCATAATCTCACAAGAGGTCGGAATCGTGGGTGATGCTCTAGAATCGGCCTACAATAAAGCTGAAGGGGCAACCAAAAGTCCAAAACTATGTCTGGATTGTGGGCCGGCCCTGCTTATCCTTACAGCGGAGAATCCTTCATTCAATCGCGTATTTGTTGTTCTTTCTAGTGTCCTAGTCCATGGGCTCATAGGTTGAAACACTAAACAAGCAGCCCATGTTATTCACCACTACACAAAAATATTGAAAAACCCAAAATCCTACCGAACACTCTCCTCTCCAATGGCCTGGCGTGGTTCCGTCTCCCGATCGCTGCTATCAACGGCTCGCTCCTCCTCCCTTCTTTCTCGTCCGGCCATCCGCCCCCTCCGTCCTCCCTCCTCCTCCGCCGCATCCTCCTCCCCCATCCGGCGCCGCCTCCTCACTAGGTACACCAAAACCCTAACCCTAGAAGATCCGTCAAAACCCTAGAAAAACCCTAACCCTAAAAATTGGGAAAATTTTCCTTCTGTTGCAGGGCTGTCCAGTCCCTTCTCCCGCTCCACAGCGTGGTCGCCGTCCCCCGCCTCACCTCCCACCTCTCCGTCAGCGCCAGGGCCTGCTGCGAGCTCTCTATGGGTACCTCTCGCCGCACTTGTCAAGATCGCTAGTAGTGTTCCCTCCTTTGTGAGTCTTAACATCATCATCATCATCGTCGTCGATCATAATTCGACTTGATGCAAATTAATATGAAATATGATGTTTGAATGACGAATTACGAGGAAACATTTAGGGGTTTTGAGTTTTGGTGTTGGGATTTGATAGGGAAGGGTGGAAAAGATGGTTGATGCAAGCGGAGGACGGAGAGATTGATGCTTGCTTTCTGTTTGCTCGTAGGTCCCCTCTTTTCCTCCTGATGCTAATTGTTGGAGAGTTTTTTAAAATGTCAAGGGGGGAAAAATTGCGGCGGTTTGCTTTATAAGAAAATGTTGCTTTATGTGTGTCAGATATTATGCCATACTTTATAAAAAGTTGTTTGCTAATTCGTCGTTAATGAACCACGGGGGAGCTCTTTTCCCCACCAAAATAATGTTATGCCATGCTGATTTCACAATAAATATTTTTTGTAGGCTTAATGTAGTTGTTTTGAAGTTAGCATCTCACCTATTTGCATATAGAATTGTTTAATTTCATGCAGTTGTAGATTGTGTAGATAATTTGTAGTAAGTTCTCGATTCGAATTTTTTAGTGGACACCTGAGTAAGTGACCCATGTTGATTGTTACATCGAATGCTCTTTTATGGGCTGAGCTAAGATTCGGGCAATTCTTTTTCTTATTTATAAACCCCAATGAACTGCCCTGCGGACCAGATGTGAACCTTAGTTGCTTTGATATCCTGTTAAAGTCACTACAAACTACACCAAAACTCTGGAGTTATGACGAGTATGGAGGGTTATGTTATGTTATCCTGAATGATGTCACTGCAAATTAGTCGGTTTTATTTTCATGTACCTTTTATGTGATGGTTGGTGTGGGAAGTGGTGACTTATTTGTTTGTTACCTCATGATGAACCTTAGTTATCTTTTTAATTGACATGCATTGAACATAGAGTTTTAAATTGAGATTTTGTGTTATTTTATTGAGTTTTGGTTGATTTGAGGAAATTGGAATTGAGATTTGATAGGGAGGAATGGGAAAGATGGGTGATGCAAGAGAGGGCGACATTCTGTGGACAGCTGGCATTTTGCTGCTGTTTCCAGTTTCCACTACTGTAGGTTTATTCTTTTACTGGTTATTCTCATAGTTAATGAATAGGATAGTACTGAGACAAGGAAAGTAGGAAATTGATCAAATAAGTTAAATAGTACAAATATTATTGGTTGTGTTACAATGAATGTATATTTGGCATGTTTTGCTCCATTTTCCTATGCATCACCCATGTTTCAGGTTCTCATAAGTCACAAGTCATCTATGAGGAAAATGTCAACTATGAACTATAGCATAAAATCAAACATACAAGGAAAGTAGGAAATTGATCGAATAAGTTAAATAGTACAAATATTGCTTGTGTTGCAATTTGGCATGTTTTGCTCCATTTTCCTATGTTGTCTGTTTGATTTTATGCGAGAGTTCATAGTTGACATTTTCCTCATAAGTGACTTGTGAGAACCTGAAACACTTGTATCTTTCACATTATTGGCTTTTGAGTCTTTTGTGAAGTATCCTAAACATCAGTTAGTATGTTTTTTTACTTTGCACATATGATTCACTAGTATGCTTGATTTTCCTTGCTTGTGTTGTTCTGCAGCTAATATGCTCATTATTTTATTCTTTGGGAATATGATATTGACATAAGTGCATACTTATTTTGCTAGTATGACTGAATCTAAGGCATTTTTGGTATTCCACATACTTATTATGATTGAATTTAAGCATTCTTTAGTTTGGCACATACCCTTTTCTTTTTGTTCCTTGACCCTCTCTTTTAGTTGTAGTTGCATTTTGTATAACATGGTAATTTAATTTGTGTCGATACAATATATTAACATTATTACATTTGAGTTATACTTTAACAAGATAATTCATTGTTTAGTGGCGAGAGAGGTTTTGGTGGCACCATGCCATTTTTCTCCGTGGTTGTTCAAGGAGGCAGATATGATTATTATGTTGCCAGCTACGTAGCAGGGATACTCTCATTTTGGTAATATATCTCATGTCAGACACGTATAGGATACCGACACTCTCGGAACTCTTCAAACACATGTCAGACACTCATTTTTACGTGTTCTCGTATTTTCATTTGAAATCGGACACGGACAGTCTGAGTAAGGACACATGTTGTTACGTGTCCTCGTATCTTTATTTACTATTTGACACAAACACTCCCCGAATAAGGATAAATGTCATTATGTGTCTGTGTCGCATCCCGTATCCGTGTTGTGCCCGTGCAACATAGGTTGCCAGTGATATTCTTTGTGAAGACAATTACGTGAGGGCTTTTAGTTCAATTGAAGCCTATGTTGTTTTCTGTTCTACATTACTTATAATGTTAATAGAGAAGCAATATGGACTGCTTGCATGAAGCTGTGGGAAATTTAAGTAGGCACCTTCTTGAAAATACTTTTTGCTGGAATTAGAAGGCACACGATGCATTTATTTATTGGTTACTAACCGAGATAACAAATTAGAACTTTTGGTTAAGAAGCCAACTTCAGCTATTGAAATCTTATGTTATAGTGGAGGCATGGTCCAATTTTTAGAGAATAGAAAAGAAGAGGACATCATATGAAAGACAATGTTGGATTACACGACAAAAGGCACCACTTAGAGGGGAAAGTTACTTTTCATTAACAAAACACGGGTTTCAAAGAAATCAATTGAGTATGAATTCTTTGCATCTGTTATCATCTTTTATAATCATCAAATTAGGTTTGCAGTATGAAACCTGTCCAATTATCTCCATGTAGATTGCTTATCTGAAACATATCAGACACACATATATGTAGCTAGGGAAAGAAAGGGGGTTAGACATGGGCCCACCACAGTCCGAGGGGGAGGGGCTAGTCCCCCTGATTTTCTGATTTTCTTCTATATAGAACTTGTTTCGTATTATTTACCTTATTTTGTTTTCCAAACTTGGCAACCAAACACTAGCCTAGTTGGTAAATTGGTATAGTTTATAAGCAAGAGGTCTTGGTTTCAAAGCTCATTAACCATTTTATGGTGTTTTATAATTTAATTTAATTTTAATAAATTCTATATGACGCCCCCCTTAATTTAAGTTCATAAATTTTAAGTTAACGCACTCACGCTTACCTTAATTCTAAGTTTATGAATTTGCTCACCTTAAATTTTAAGTTAATATATTTTCACTCCCCTTGAAAAATTACTGCGTCCACCACTGGGTTCAGATAGGTGGCCGTTGGTTGAAAAGCTTATGAAGGTCCCAAGTTCATAACTTGAGACCAACTGTGAGAGTTGTCCTTATTTCTCCAATAAAATATTGTAACCTTGCTAAATTGGTGTAGTTTCTGAGACAAACCTCATATTCTATATTGGCCATGTTGCGTGAGCATTACATGATACTTTTTGTGTGGCATAGTGTATTCTAGAGTTTCTGTGTCCGTCATGACATGAATGCATCACCATCTTTCATGGTCGTTGTTCCTATCATATTGGTAAAAAGTAGAGGACATGATATGTTGTTAGTATCTTACGATACGCGATACATAACTTACGATACGATATGCTACCATTTCATTACGTATCGATTGATCCGATATCATACATATAGGCTGTGGATATGATACATATAGGCTGGTAGGTAGTATCGTTTTTTTTCAACTTGAGTCATTAGTCATGTAATGTATACATGTAATGTATACTTGAGAGTATGAATTCTTGAACTAGATATAGATAGACTGCAAGGACGAACAAATTTTTTTTTTATGAGAATTATATTAAATCATGTTTCTGTTCTTTATGGATTTATAAGTATAGACCAGATTGATACACGATATGTATCACCAGTTGGCAACCTAGAACATGATATGTTTGATATGATGTTTTGTTGTTGTTGTAGTATTTCATTGCTCATCTTGTCATGGAAGCCGTGCAACTACAAAAGAGACTTAGGTTAAATAAAATATAAACCAGATTTAGGTTTCATCGACCACATAAGCCAAACTTGGTAATTAATGGAGACAGTTATTGAAATATTTTATATCTTTGGCATTCCCTATTCATCACTTACTAGCTCATTTGTAAAATTATCATGTATAGTATTGCTATGCCTTTTATAACTTAGATTGGGCATGAAAATCTTGAATTGCCATGCAAGATGTGAATTCTCCCAAACTAATTACTGCACCCGTACCTGCCATTTTGACCCGAGACTCGGACCTGAGCCAGGGCTTAATCAGTTTTACCCACACCGGACTGTGACCAAGCTGTAGGCGGGTAGGGTGTGATCCTAAAAAGTGGACCTGACCCGCCAAATGGCTAGGGTTTTAGGTACACATAAATCCTACTCGATCCGGTCCTTATCCTGTTACGAAGAATTAAAGATGAGAATAGGAATTCTAAATTTTATTTTATTTCTAAGGTGAATACCTGGAGCCTTCATGAACCCAAAGTGAGTTTGTAGAGTACGGTCTCTCCGTAAAAACCTGGACATGAACAGAAGCTTATACGACTCGGTTCTGGGAAGCAAGGGAGGTGTATGTGGAGGGAGGGAGGCTGCCTGTAACCACCATATTTTCAAAATTATATGTCATGATTATTTATTTAATTATTATTGCTAAGTTTAATTAGTTTCTAATTAGTGATTAGTTAGTTAATCCTAATTAGTATTTAGTTTAGAGTTAACCTATGTTTAGGTTAATGATTAATCTTGGATTAGAAATATCTAGATATTTTTTACCTCTTCAAAAATAAATATCTTCATTCCACCTCATCAAACCTAAATATCAAGGGAGCTTCCATGAGAAGCTAGCCATCGCACCCTCACACCCCCATCCACCATGGACATCCATCTATATAAACACCCCTACCCCTTCATCTCATCCCATTTTATCTTCTCTAGATTTCTAAAACCATACTTTCTTCCCTACCCCATTCTAAATCAACCTATTTCCTCTTCAACTTTCTACCAAAGTTGGAGCCAAGGCTTGGAAGCTCAAGAGGAGTTAGCAAGGAGTACAAGCAAGTGTTGTGGTGTCCAACTTCCTCTCACTTGTGTCCACTTTTGGTGGATTAGCATTGGGAGCCCTTCCCAATAGGTATATAATACTTTCCTTTAGTCTCCATGGTAGAAAAACTAATCTAAAATCTATAAAAGATTCACTAATCCCTAGGCCTAATTTCAAATGATGATACTTGGTAGTATCATGAGTTTAGTTTGTTAGATTGATAAGAGAGTATTGGTATCCTATATGTAGTGATAGCGTATCCTAGGGATATATATATCCCTATCACTATTTATATGTATATATATGTATATATATGGATGTATGTGTGTGTTAGTATTTAGATGAGAGAAGAAAAGAAGGGGGTTAGAAAGCTGCAGAAAGCAGAAAAGCAGCAACAGCTGCAGAAAAGCAATAAGCAGCAGCAGTAAGCTGCAACAGCAAAAAGAAGCAGCAGCAGCTGCAAGTGCAGCAGGCAGCAAAGTGCACTTGTGCACAGTATCCATGTGCAAGTGAGCGTGTGAGGGAGGTAGTTTATGAGTGGTTTAGTTGATTGGTTAGGGATAGAGTTAGATATGATATGTATAGGATACATGTGAGTATCCTAGAGTGGGTTAGATGTGTTGTGTATATATGGGTATCAACTATCAAGATACCACTAGAGTAGGTAATTGAACATAGAAGCCTAAAAACTCAAGAGATAAAATAGACTTTGTTCCGTTTCACCTATTGATACAATTTATTCATAATATAGGTTACTTGGATTTCGATACGGATTCTGACTCATATCATCCATTCAGGACGACAGACGAGTACATTCTCTGATTGTTTTCAGTATTCGATAGCTTTAATATTTCGTGCTCTAGTTATGTTTACCTGATTCTCGTCACGATTGATTCACGGATTGATATTATATGGATTCATCTCCAGGATACGTGTTTACATGTGTTGGTCATGTTGTTCATAATGACTTACTCCCGTTTATCTAGTTTCATGTTTCCATGTTTCTAGAATCATTGTATCCAGACTCGAATCCATGAGTATTAGTCGGGGCGGGAGAAATATTAAGTAGAAATGTGATCAATCCATCCAGTGTATTTTTATTTTATCCAGACTGCTAGCTAATCATACATTCACGTATGGTTATGCCTTACCATTCTAGTTTGCTAGCCATCGATACGATGTGCCTTATACCTCAGCCGATCACAAATCTAGCATAGTATTTTAAATCACTTAGAATAGTCCAACTTTACTGGTCATTTCATTTCATGTTGTCACACCATGCCCCTTGCTTAATTATTTTGTTTTCTCTTTACCTGTGACATGCATGATTCCAGTCTTTTCAGTTATCTGGTTTTACATATGCTTAACATGTTTTATTAGTCTCTACCATATATTGGAACTGCATTCATTGGTGTACTTCGCTCCAATCCTGACTGGATGTTGATATAAATAGGGGACGACTATGAGGACCATTTCACTACTTATTACGGGGTCCAGGAGGACCTTATTGCTGAGCTTGATCCTGCTCTACCAGCGGATCATGAAGCCTTCACAATGGAAATCCCGGCTGCGACTACTTAGTTTTTAGTAACTTTTAGACTATCTTTTTGTCCGGATTGTATCCGTTAGTCAGTGTTCTAAAAATCGGCTTAGGCGTCCGCCTAGGCGTCCGTCCACCGCACCGAAACCCCCTAGGCGGTGGGCTAGGCGGGCCCTAGGCGCCCCTAGGCGGCGGGTTTTTTGAATTTTTTTATTTTGTTTATTCTTAGTTGTATTTTGGATATTTGTTTGGATTTTAAGATATTATTTGGATTTTAGAACATTGAAATTTCAAATTTCAAATTTCAAAATTTCAAAAATTTCAAAAAAAAAATTCTAGGCGGCTGCCTAGGCGGGCTAGGCGCTAGGCGGACCTCCGCCGCACCGAGTCCGCCTATCGATTTTTAGAACATTGGTTAGTCTACTGTCTTTATGTTATATTTTGGATCTAGATTTTTGAGTTATCTTACGAAAAACTTTAGACTTGAACTATAGACAGTTCGTTTCTATATATTGATCCTTCTCGTGATATCTTCCTTAGAAATGTGATTTGAGTACTATAGTTGTTTTATATATATTGCGTGAGTTGTTGGATATTACTGTGTGTTTTTAGATAGTTGATAGATTCCTGGGATGACATTTGAGAATCTTACCTTGAACATTGCTTAAATCTGTTTCCACTTGCTTTTGTTCATCTTCACTTGAATATATGTTGTAGAACCTAATTCTTGCATCAAGATGAGACTTATGGAGTATAGAAAGAACAATGGAATAGGTGTTAAGTTTATAAACCATTTCGGATTGAGAATAGAAGAATGGTTAGTCAAAAACTTATGTTATTAAGTATTTCGAGGTTAAATTTTCAATCAAGAAAACCCGAATTTGGACCAAGATACTACATCTGGATTTAGAGGATTTAATGAAATAGGTTTGAATGATAAATAGAAGAATAAACATATGAATTCGAAGAAATAAAACAAGGATTGCAAAAATCAGGCTGAGAATGATTAGTAAATGATAATTATAATTTATGAAGATTGAGAGGACGTGTATTGTGGACTTATGGGGAAAAAAAATTTAAGTATACAATTTTAAGAGGGTAAAAACCATTGAGGAGGATGTAAATTTGTCTTATCCTGCTTAAGTAGCTAAGATAATGGTTCATTATGAAATGCGGTTATTCTATGAGGAATACAACTTTGAAATTATAAGGATAAGAATAATAGAGACAAAGACAAGTGAGGATCAGAGGAATAAATTGGTGGAATTTATGACTAAGTTTTGAATTATAAATACTTCGAGATTACAACTTATCTAGAGGATTTGGCAAAACCGATAGAAGCATACAAGACTTTGATCAATTACTGACACATGAGATTTTAATGACGGTTGTGAAATATGGATTTATGATTTCCAGGTGATTACTAGCAAAGTGGTTTTAAATATTTGTGAACAAAATTGAAGGTTGCTAAAACAAAACAAAGGATGATTTTGGAACTGATGGCCTTATGATTTATTATAGTCATTAGTATGTTTAAAAATCTAACTATATTGATTGGTAAATGATGGCATTGTGGATGGAAATACCAATTGATAACGATATTTTGAAGGACGAAGTCTAAATCATCAAATCTTAGTAGTTGATAATCGATAAATGTGAAGCAAGAGAATTGGATATCAAAACAAGGTGGGCATCTCGGAGGGTGGAATTGAAGGATTTGTTGATTATTGACATATGCAAGAAAATGATAGAACAACAACTTCATTATAATTGGGTGAGCAAGAGTAAGATTCATAATTTCTTGAAATTATTTTCTTGATACCTCTGTTCTACTTACATCCATTAATTTGGCTTCTATCTAGGAATATGTTACTCTAGCATAACTAATGACTAAGATCTTGTTTTTTCTTTTGAATCTTATTATCCTCCTTACTTTCAGGATGGCCGACGGAAGTGTCCTAGTCATTTAGCTCTAGAATAGAGGAGTTGGTTATCATATAGTACTGATATATATTTTTAGTCCGGTAAGTAATACCTTAGACATGGAGGTAAAAATTGATGAAAGAGAGACATGAAATCTTTGCCTCTTGAGGTACAAAAATAAATAAATTGGGAACAATAATCCGATCAAGATTATGAATGGAGTTCTCCAAAATTATAAGGTAAAAATTGGTGAATGGAGATTAATGTATTATAAATACTTCAAGGTTAAAGTCTTAATTTAGCAACATTTATTATTGATGGAGAAGATAAGAATATGATCGAAACAATGACATTGAAATTTTAGGTGGATTAGAGGAATACAAAGAATAATTCGAGGTTAAGATGAAGAGGCTGAAATTGAACTGTGGACATAAATTCTGACTTAAAGATCATAGATCTAGTTAAAGTCAAATGTTAGAGAATTTTTTTTTATAGAATTCAGAGTTCGATAATGGATCACGAGATTATATGGATATACCCTTTAAGGTTAGTTAATTTTGAGACAGATTGAGTAGATATTCTAGAACAATCATTTCAATCAGCTATTTCTATTTTCCTGTTAACTTCATTCTTGTATTGATTCATGTCGTGTCTTTTACAATATTTACATCAGTTAAACTCTTCTCTGTCTATCCTAGTCGTGTTATTCTTTAAATTTTTAGGACAATTCGTTGAATGTCCATGAGGATTAAGGAGTTCATAAGTAAAAAAATTTGGTGGTAAATTTTGATTAATAGCTGAAGGGATATACTTAGGGAATTTTAATTTTGATGGTGCTAAGATCACAATGAACCTTGAGTTTTTGTGGTTTTGATGGTTGAGGGAAAACTAATGAAATGATTATGATAAGGATCGACCAATGTGAAAACATAAATGAAGATGTGTGACAAAATTTTGATTGAGGGTATATATTTAAATTAAGGCAATAGAGGTAAAATTTGAAATAAAGGTATGAATTTTTGGTATTTATGGTAGCCACCTAGCATTAGAGATTGAGTAAGTTGGTTAGCCTATAATATAGATATGTTTTGACTCTTAGGTATTACTTGAATTAGATAGATAGAATAGATATTGAGAAACCTAAATATCGAGGATTTGATTGGAAAGGAATTGCATTGAGATAATGAGGTCAAAGGATGAACAAGTATTTTTTGGTGAATGCTTGTATTTGAGTTCGAATCTTAAGAACTTTATATAAATAAGTAGCATGATGAGTAAAAGGTTATGAAATCGATGATAAGATTATATACTTGAAAATCTTGAGGATAGGCCAGGATATAGCAAGATTTTGAGTTTAACTTAAAAGATAAAATTTTATGAACTTGGAAGATGGAAATATTCAATACTGATTGAGGAAATGGAATTTTGATCAAAACATTGTAATGAGATTTTGAACATTTAACCGAATGAATTAAACCCTGAGTTGTAAGAATTACGGAGTGAGAATCCGTGATATGAAAGATACATATTTGAGGTGTAACTAAATTATACATTGTATCCATAAAGGTTAAGCTACAAGAAGAGGATGATTGGTAGTAAGCTAGTTTGAATTGAAACAATGATACCGAAGGTCATATAATAGATGATTAGTGACAAGGAATATGTGATACGAGATATGAGACATAAATTTGAACTAGGGATGCATAATAGATGGAAAGAAAACTTGAAAAAAAATGGATATGATGGATATAAGAACTTGAAGATGAGTTAAAATTTGAGGAGATGGACCCCTCAATAGCCAAGGTTGAAAAAGAAGAAGAGTATCTATACCTTACGAGAGTTTGTAATTGATGATAGAAGGCCATAAGATTAAATGGAAACGATATAGAGACAAATATTGATGGATAAAGAAGAGTGAAGGTTCAAGGAGTTTCATGATTATAAATGTTAACGGAGAGATTAAATGGATATGATAGAGATTAGTATATCAAGGACTGTGTAATTGATATACTAGTGGTTTCAGGATTGTATAATGAGAAGATAGGATTCTGAGGAATAGGAGAAATAGATTGTATCTACTTAGAAGAGAGCAGACATGATGCAAGAGCAATATCCTTATCTTTTCGAGCCGTGAGGTAACTTTCTATTACTTCCTTTTCGTGCCGTACCTATATTTAAATTTCGAGGACGAAGTTATTTTAAGGAGGATAGATTTGTAACCACCATATTTTCAAAATTATATGCCATGATTATTTATTTATTTATTTATTTAATTATTATTGCTAAGATTAATTAGTTTCTAATTAGTGATTAGTTAGTTAATCCTAATTAGTATTTAGTTTAGGGTTAACCTATGTTTAGGTTAATGATTAATCTTGGATTAGAAATATCTAGATATTTGTTGCCTCTTCAAAAATAAATATCTTTATTCCACCTCTTCAAACCTAAATATCAAGGGAGCTTCCATGAGAAGCTAGCCATCGCACCCTCACACCCCCACCCACTATTGACATCCATCTATATAAACACCCCTACCCCTTCATCTCATCCCATTTTATCTTCTCTAGATTTCTAAAACCATACTTCCTTCCCTACCATTCTAAATCAACCTATTTCCTCTTCAACTTTCTACCAAATTGGAGCCAAGGCTTGGAAGCTCAAGAGGAGTTAGCAAGGAGTACAAGCAAGTGGTGTGGTGTCCAACTTTCTCTCACTTGTGTCCCCTTTTGGTGGATTGGCATTGGGAGCTCTACCCAATAGGTATATAATACTTTCCTTTAGTCTCCATGGTAGAAAAACTAATCTAAAATCTATAGAAGATTCACTAATCCCTAGGCCTAATTTCAAATGATGATACTTGGTAGTATCATGAGTTTTAGTATGTTAGATTGATAAGAGAGTATTGGTATCCTATATATAGTGATAGTGTATCCTATATATATATGTGTGTGTGTGTGTGTGTGTGTGTGTGTGTGTGTTTTAGTATTTAGATGAGAGAAGAAAAGAAGGGGGTTAAAAACAAAAGCAGCAGCTGCAGAAAAGCAGCAGTGGTAAGCTGCAGCAGCAAAAAGCAGCAGCTGCAAGTGCAGCAGGCAACAAAGTGCACTTGTGCACAATATCTATGTGCAAGTGAGCATGTGAGGGAGGTAGTTTATGAGTGGTTCAGTTGATTGGTTAGGGATAGAGTTAGATATGATATGTTAGGATAGAGTGGGTTAGATGTGTTGTGTATATTTGGGTATCACCTATCAAGATACCACTAGAGTAGGTAATTGAACCTAGAAGCCTAAAAACTCAAGAGATAAAATAGACTTTGTTCCCTTTCACCTAATGATACAATTTATTTATAATATTGGTTACTTAGATTTCGATACGGATTCCGACTCATATCACCCATTCAGGATGATAGGCGAGTACATCCTCTGATTGTTTTCAGTATTCGATAGCTTTAATATTTCATGCTTAGTTATGTTTACCTGATTCTCGTCACGATTGATTCACGGATTGATATTATATGAATTTATCTCCAGGATACGTGTTTACATGTGTTGGTCATGTTGTTCATAATGACTTACTCCAGTTTATCTAGTTTCATGTTTCCATGTTTCTAGAATCATTGTATCCAGACTTGAATCCATGAGTATTAGTCGGGGCGGAAAAAATACTAAGTAGAAATGTGATCAATCCATCCAGTGTATTTTTATTTTATCCAGACTGCTAGCTAATCATACATTCACGTATGGTTATGCCTTACCATTCTAGTTTGCTAGCCATCGATACGATGTGCCTTATACCTTATCCGATCACAAATCTAACATAGTATTTTAAATCACTTAGAATAGTCCAGTTTTACTGGTCATTTTATTTCATGTTGTCACACCATGTCCCTTGCTTAATTATTTTGTTTTCTCTTTACCTGTGACATGCATGATTCCAGTCTTTCCAATTATCTGGTTTTACATATGCTTAACATGTTTTATAGTCTCTACCATATATTGGAACTGCTTTCATTGGTGTACTTCGCTCCAATCCTGATTGGATGTTGATATAAATATGAGACGAGTATGAGGACCGTTTCACTACTTATTACGGGGTCCAGGAGGACCTTATTGCTGAGCTTGATCCTGCTCTACCAGCGGATCATGAAGCCTTCACAATGGAAATTCCGGCTGCGACTACTTAGTTTTTAGTAGCTTTTAGACTATCTTTTTGTCTGGATTTGTATCCGTTACTCTACTGTCTTTATGTTATATTTTGGATCTAGACTTTTGAGTTATCTTACGAAATTTTTTGGACTTGAACTATAGACAGTTCGTTTCTATATATTTATCATTCTCGTGATATCTTCCTTATAAATGTTATTTGAGTACTATAGTTGTTTTATATATATTGCGTGAGTTGTTGGATATTACTGTGTGTTTTTAGACAACGTTCTACCGCCGATACTACGGCGTAGGCTGGACGTACCCACGTACTCGTGTCCGACCATCAGGACGCGGGTCGTGACACTGCCTTCGCTTGTTGGTGTTGAAGGTGAAGAGTAGATGGTGCGTGGGAAGCAGCATTGGCGTGAGGCGTTGAAGGTGAAATGTGGACGGTGGGTGGGAAGCAAGGGAGCCTGGTGAGGAAGGAAGAGCTGCATTTGCGTGGAGGGTGGGAAGCAAGGGAGGCTGCCTTCGCGTGGTGGTGTTGAAGGTGAAGTGATGGTGGGTGGGAAGCAAGGGAGGCAGCATTGGCATGGAGGCAATTGAGAAGTGATGTCTTCAGAGAACTTCTCGTCTGTGTAAAGTTATTTTTTCTGCACCCTCAGTAATTTAGCCTCTCTGTACCAAAAACTGATCGAAGGGGATTGAGTGTCAAATTAATTTAGAGGGGGTGGTGGATGTTACTTATTTTCAACTTGAACTTTAAGGGAATTATGTGTTACTCAACCGTGGTTAAAATTTATCATCATGTCAAATGCATGTTTCTTCTCATGCTTTTGGAAATCTGATTGATTCATAAACCCCCTTCTGTTGGGAGGACTTGTTTTGTTGCTTTCAACTATGATGCTGCAACAAGGATATATAGGTACGAGTAATACCTTATGTACAGAGAACAAGTTCTCTCCGTATTCCATAGAGAATAGAACAACAGTAATATGGGTTTGAGGAGAGATCTTGCTATTGTACTCGCTCTGTACAAGGAATAGACCATATTCTAATCAGCTCAAGAGGGTTCTAAAATTAGAGAGAGCATGACTCCCTTCTATAACAAATAGACAAATTACATCCCAATAGGAAAAAATGGTTTGGCCTGTTGCAATTTACTCCCCTCTATAACAAATAGACAATTTACATGCCCTGCCTCTCCACCCCACCACCCCCATGTTCTAATCAGCTCGAGAGGGTTGTAAAATTAGAGAGAACGACTCCCTTCTATAACAAATAGACAATTTACATCCCAATAGGAAAAGTGGTTTGGCCTGTTGCAATTTACTCCCTCTATAACAAATAGACAATTTACATGCCCCACCCCTCCACCCCACACCCTTAGTAGGTTTGTTTTCCAAATGGGGTAATTCCAAATGGCCTGTTGCAATTTACTCCCTTCTATTTTACCATACTGCAAAAGCTTGTGTTGTACCTGCTGTAATTCTGTTTCACCAGACAGCAAAAGCTTGTGTTTTACCTGCTGTAATTTTGTCTGCTGGTTGCCTCAGTAGGCTTGAGCCGGTTGCGCTATGAGCTGATATGGTTTTTCTGCCATTTGAGCCCCCATTCTTTGCATGTTGCCACATCTTCTCGTTTTGTGAAAAATAAAATACAATTTTCTCCTGTCTGTGGGTGTTTTCCACGATTGACCCGAATCAACAAGAATTTCAAAGAAACCTAGGATATGGATGGACATGCACTACACATTTTCTAGGTGACTAGTCAAAGAATATGTTCCTAAGAGGAGTTATAAACACATAAAACAAATTGTTGAAGACCAATTTGCTTAAAAAAGCCTTTGCTCAACCATGAATATTGTATCACATACATTTAATTTAGCACAGTTAATATGGGGCCTTTGGAGAGGTATGTGCAACAAGTATGTTAACCTCAACGTGGCAAGCGTATTTCATGCAGTCTAAATGTTATGCTTGAAGGTCCTCTAATAGGGTAGAGATGGTCTTAATTTTGTATTTCAGACCATGGGATATGAATAATGGTTACGAGGAAGAGAGGGTAAATGGGATGAGAGAGGAAGTTGTATTCTTGGGAAGAAGGCAACAAAAGTATAGATTAGGGTTCATGACCAAGGAAAGTGGGACCTTGTGATAATACTAAGCACAGGTTCAAGTGTCTTTTATTCATCATTCAAGTAAAAAAGAGAGTTATTGAAGTCTCTGTCATTGCACCATATATATATATATATATATATATATATGTGTGTGTGTGTGTGTGTGTGTGTGTGTGTGTGTGCTTCAAGTGCGTGTCAGAGGAGGTTCAAACCTCGGTTTCTCTGATACCATGTTAGTGTCTCTGCCGCTACACTAAAACTCTAGAGTTGTGGTGAGGGTTGTATATCACATATTGTTCAAACAAGAGTTTTGGCAAGTGATGATTGATGTTGGTTTCTGGTCTATGAGGCTTTTATTCAGAAGTGTTGATAATTTGTAAGTAGTAAGGTGCAGAAACAGTCATCCAAGTCTCATAATCATATGCAGCAAGGAGAGAGTACAGAAAAGAGATGAAAATATGTGGTGTGTGTAAGGATGGATGACAAAAACTGAGATTTCTATACTCTTCGGTGTTTCGTGTTTGATTACTCTCTTTTTCGTGTTATACATATGCTGTAGCAGTATTTGACTATATGGCTAGATTTTAGGTTCAGGAAGACATCAATTGTCGGTACACAGAGGACAACAAACTGGGGCACTATCAGATATGGTCCCCTTGAGCTGGTGCCTGCTTTCTCACAAGATAAGCATTAGGGCAAGGGAGGAGCTTGTTGCACATATATTCAATATAAGATAGCAAGTTGGCTTGTTAGACAGCCTAGCTTATGGTCACTGAACTTCTGCTAGACACGGATCTCTTGTAAGTTCTTCTTGACTAGTCTAAATGAAGGTCAAACAACTTTTTCAACATGGCAACCGATTATTAGAGGACAATGCGAGTGAAAGCGGCGGTGGAATGGCTTTTCTTGAAAAAGATAATTGTTTTAAGTTATAATTCGATACTATTTAGGTATGTGGGATTCATGCTGAGATCTGCTTGGCCCAGTTCCGCTGACTTAGTTTACAATTGCTACACAAACTATAACCTATTTTGAGCGACAGGTTGAAGCTTTTGCGACACCCTTTTAAATGTCATATGCAATTGGTCCAAATTATATCTACTTAACTGAAGTTTGAAGGCATTTGGCATTTTGAAACATTATTTCAAAATTCTACTTAATCTAGGTGATGTTTCCCTATCTTGATTTCAGAGTCAGAGATAAATATAGTATTATATATCTCCCATGGTTATTTCGTATAAAAAATGTAATAGTATTCTATTGCGAGTTTATTTTTATGGTATACTTTTTGGGGGGAGTTATTGTAACGCTGGTTGATTCTTCACTAAAGCTGACTGTTATCTTTTATAGGTACTTGAAGACAGCCTAATCTAACAAAAGAGTGAAGAATGTGAGCAGTTTGTTGGAAAGGAGCATTTGTTGGGTGTCTATATGACAATTTTAAGCTTTTGTTTTGTAGCGGCAAGGGCAGTATTAGGCCTTTAACTACTTTTGTATTGCGGGCTTTTGTTATCTTGCTCTCCCCCGTTTTGTGGGAATTGAATGAAAATAACTCTAATAATTTTTCCAGCAAAATAATGTGATTTGGGTGGTTGTAATGGATAGCCATATAAGTTATGGGAACCTGAATAGTTTCTCGCTTTTATTTGTGAACTGTTCTGTCTTTCCATTATGCTCTGCAGCTCTAGGCAGCTAATATGTGTTTCTATGTACCTGTTATTTTCTCGTTTTTTCAGGTGCTCTATGTGCTGATGATGAGTTAGTGTTGTAGGATGAGTTGCTGAGCACATTTTATCTTTCTTTTTACACTGCTGCTGATTTTGCACCAATTAGCCATCCAGTAATCCACGGAGTCGTCGAACCTATCGCACATTTGGCATCTCAGAAAAGCATACAACGAGCAGTGGCTCATCATATGGATGCCTAGCAATAAAGTCGTCATGTTGATGTTTGAAAGGAAGAGACTGATACCTTTTCGAGTTAAAGGAGCAAATCTATGTAGCTGACCTCTGTGTTCCTTGGTTTGAGTAATCTCTTCTCGACAGCATGCCTTGGGCGAAACACTTCATTATCATGCACCTTGCAGGTACATTCCTGGTCAGAGTTTGTTGTATGTTACCGAATTTGGGAAATTTGGGACCTTGAACTTTGCATAATTCCGTCAATGATAGTTAATTAGCAATCGGTTCACCTTACAAGAACATGATGTTACAGTCTGCTCTTCCTTCTGTTGACTTCTGGGCTTCTCACTGCAGATTGGAATTTATTGTCAACAGCCACGAGCTCCTGAGCAGTTCTTTGACCAGGTCCCTCTTCTAGCTTTCAAGAGGAGCAAATTGCGTTAACTACCTCCATGTATTACACTTATTACAGAAACTATCCTTACTTTGAAACTAATTACACGGATCACTCATGTAGTTTATATTTTATATAGAAATTTATAATACTGACCACTTTTATGTTGTATAAAATTTATAAAGGAGAGGATGGTCGGTGTAATTATTTTCGGAATAGGGATAGTCCTTTTAATACTCATGAAACATGGGAGAGTGAACTTTGACCAGGTCCCTCTTCTAGCTTTCAAGATGAGCAAATTGCGTTAACTACCCCAATGTATTACACTTATTACATAAACTATCCCTACTTTGAAACTAATTACACGGATCACCCATGTAGTTTATATTTTATATAGAAATTTATAATACTGACCACTCTTATGTTGTATAAAATTTATAAAGGAGAGGTGGGTCGGTGTAATTATTTTCGGAATAGGGATAGTCCCTTTAATACTCATAAAACATAGGAGAGTGAAATTGGTTTTTTTTTTTTTTTGCAGGGAGGGGGGGTGGTTTACTGTATTTATTTCTTTGGAAGAATGACATACTTGATTTTGTTAGCATTAGCATGCTCGCGAACATCAGTTCAATTATGCAGCGTGGACTTTGATCCTATTGTGGAGCCAATTTCTATCTAAGTTATGAAAAATCTAATTATTATTTAATAAAATTTAATTTTATCCAAATCTAGTTATGTCAATTTTATATTTTGTTTGTAGATATTTTCCACAGAACTTATCTTATCGAAACTTAAATAATTGTTGCTCAAGAAAATGATGCCTTTATGTAACTATTTTTCAATGACAATTTGCACAAATGTGAAGCACCTCTTCGTTCCTCGGTTTGATGGAGTATAATGTAGGGGTCGGCATTGGGCCGGACCGTCCAAGTCCATAAAATGCGGAATCGGGCCGAATTTTTTTGGTCCTAAAAAAATTTGGGTCGGGTCGAGCCGGACTTAATTATTATTTATGAAGCCCAAGCCCATCCACAAGAGTCGGACTTTTCGGGCCAAGTCGGATCCGGCCGGGCTAGCTCTATAAAAATTGATAATTTGCATGTTTTACTCTTTCAAAATACAAAAAAAAAAATGTGTTGGGCCTGAGAAGCTTACAAGGTTTTGTATTTCATGCATAGTATAAATAGTCTGTTGGGCATGAGAAATTTAATCATGAGATGCAGATTGAGAAACCAAGTTCTTTCTTGTAAGACTGGGTAACTAGCTGGTACATACGTTTCTTTAAGTAGACATCTCTGGTCGTATGATGTGTAGAGCCTCTGGAGAGTATTGTGCCAACACACTATGCTTTGAGAGAGAATTTTACAACCAAACTAGTATATCCATCAATGATAACGATTTCTTCTGATATCCACAGGAAATAATAATACCTAACCTACTAATATAGGGATCATCATTTGGTCTTGGATCGGACTCGGGCGGACGCATAGTCCAAGCTTGTATCTGGCGGGCTTCGGGCCGGGCTCGGGCGAACGGATGCATAGCCCACGCCTGGCTGTAGTGTCCCGCTCAGCGAATGCACTAGATGAACAGAGAGATCGAATTTGTTGGCTCTGCAACAGAAGACGATTGATCTGGGTGAGTGGACAAAAACTCATTTTCTGATTCTTTTACGCCTAAGAATCTGAGTTTTTGAATGAATATTGTTGCTAATAACAAGATGATAATCATTGAGAGTGTTAATACATCAAATCCGTATGCTCGTAAAAGAACTTACATGTTGCCATGCTAAACAAGATATTATGATGCCATGTTAAGAATGAATGTTGCCTTGATCAAGAGAACCTTGCCATGCTAATAACAAGAGAAAAGAGATGCTTTCATATAAGTATCGTATGCTATTAAGGGTACGTTTCCTTCCATGCTTAATGATATTTAACTGTTCCAATGCTACATAATTAGATGTGATATGTTTTCTGTTATCATCAGTTGCAATAGATTGAAATGCTTGATAAAATGCTTGATAAACTGCTATTGTCCGTATAGAGAAAAAAAGAGAGAAGATGGAATATGTCTGCTAATCGAGCGATGAAATGTTAACATAAGAGTTTAATTGATAGATGTTGCATTCATAGTTGGTCCGAACAACTTGTGCACAAGGATGTAATCTCTCGACCGATTCCAGGGCACTTGGATCGCTTGGCCTAGGAGGGAACATGACACGTAGGGCTAGAAGTACTCGCGACCAGGGAGGTGTCAGTCTATTAGTGAGATGGGCTAGAACATCCCAACTGCTAATAATGAGGATACGCATGAACCATCATATAGATAGGCGTGGATTGGTAAAGAGCTGAACCCTGAGCCACAGCTGCTAGTATATGTGCATATCAGTGCAAGAGCTGACCGAAATATTCACAACTGCTGGTATGTTCATGTACTAGTGCAGAGATGAGCCTTGAGTCACAGATGGCAATTGGGTTGCACGAGTCGGTAAAGATTTTGTTAAGAGCTAACAATGCAGAGATGAACATGGAACAATGTCGGTTATATCATATTAATGCTAATCTTTGTCTTGTACAGGGATGGACCGTCGACTATGGTAAGAATCACTGAATAAGTGATATATGTGTTGCTTAAGTTTTTGGATATGATTTGCTTATAGAGAATAATCTGTTTCTAAGAATTGTTATGTCCTGTTCAAAGAAAAGATATGATATCGTGCTTGTAATTGACCATAAGAGTTGCTTGAATAAGAAGAATGATATGACTCATGAAACACGCTGCGCACTTCACAAGAATGAATAGTCCCTTGTATGCTTGAATTGAATAGAAATGAATTGTGGCTTTTTGAAAGTATTTTTAAAAGATATAATCTGACTCTGTACTGCATGAAATGAACATAGGTAAAAGTAGCAAGATCACATCACAAGAAATATTTTTTCACTAAATGAATTAGTGATCGTTTCAGAGATGTAGTCTTTGTTCACGTTCACCAGTATGTTGATATACCGACCCACCAACAGTCTGCACGCAGGTGCAAGATGAATCGAAATGGATAGTTTGAAGCGATAGCCCGAGCCTCATCCTCATGAGACATAAATAAGAAGAGATGCCAAAAGACGGTCATCTGTTGCAAAGAGTTGGTTTTGTATATAAAGGGATGTAATATATGGAACGAGATTATTGTATTTCTGTAAAATTTCTGAGAGATTGTAAGCCAAATATGACATTGTATCAGAGAGAAATGAGAGCTTTGTAATTGATTCAAAGATTATCAATAAAGATATTTGTTTTTGTATCATTATGTTCAGTTCTATTTTCTGCAATATTGCAATTGTTCAATTTTCTGCTATTAAAGTTCTGCTGCACTGTTGTTGATAATTTCCTATCTTGTCTTGTTACAGGTCTTGGTCTTGTGCACGCGCAACTTAGGTTTGCACGACATCATGCCCAAGCGAGGACGAATGGTTCAACAGAGTCCGAAGCGAGGACGAAAGGATGCTGCAGGATCGAGGCGTGAACCGGCCCTATACTAATATGGACCGGGTCAGACTACGCTAATGACCGGGCTCTATCGGGCTTTGGCCCATCGGGCCGGGCGAACTTTTCAGGCACCCATGGACTTCGGGCCAAATGATGATCCCTAGTATAATGTTATGGATTTAGTATTTCGTCGACAATTTACTCCGTGCGGCGTATAAAATTGAGAAATAAAGTTCATCGTCGACACATTTTCAGACACTCGGTCGATATTCGAAGCTCTTTATAGAATGACACATACAGAACTAAAGGAGTTCAAAATTCAGTTACAAGAATTGATCGTGGATACATTCATCCCAGCGTCTTTCCATGGGAGCTCTAGTTGTAATGTCCCGCTCCACGTGACTCATTATGCTGGTTCGTTGGATTGAAGACCCGATTTGACTTGGGTTCACACAAAGGAATCATTCAATGATCTATGTGATCGGTGTTATGCCTCACTCTTGACGGAGGCATTGTATTGGTTTCTTGGTTTGATTATGCTAATTGGATTTATGTTGTGAGAGAAATTGCAGGATTTGAGCGGTGATGCTGGCTTGCTTAATTCGGTCGGATTAGATGGTTTATGAAGCATGGTTCGTTTGTATGGTTATACCGATTAAAAAGTTTGTGTATCACATCAAATAGTCTGTCTGAGGCATAATTCGGTATGTGCTCGGTCGAGTTAGATAGGCTTTTTTTATAGTGGATGGTTTTGGTCCTTCGTTTATTTACCTTTACACTTGATGAATTGATATTGTATGTCTAGTTCGTTATGCTATCAGTTTGTTGCATGCTAATAAAACGAACCAAGATAAAGGATATTAATATAATTATGGCTAGATGTGTATCACATTGACTATAGTACTATGATTTATGTTTTAATGTGGAACTGCCTGTATATCGTATTGTTTATGTAGAGAAGTTGAATGGTAAGGATGTGGTTGGTGCCACGGTTTGGTAAGGATGTTGTTTGATGCCACTGTATGGTATGTATGTGTGGCTTTGTGCCACGGTATGATATGGATGTGTGGCTTGGTGCCACTATATGGTATGGATGTGTGATGCGGTACTACGGAACTGTTGGTTGTAGTATGGTACTACCTATGTGTCGCCAATCGGAATATCGAATGAAAGTATCGAGTATGATTTGTTTTAAGAGTAAAGATTGTACTAGAAAAAATGAGTAGAGATTGTACTCTTTATGTTCAATTTATGTACCATGCATGTTTTATTGTTGATAAAATGTTCACATATAATGCATGATCATGGACAACTTCTGCACAAAGTTTGACTTTCTACGAACGATTGCCGGGACACCAGAACCTATTCGTCCTAGGAGGAAATTGTGTGGAACGTGCTTCACGCACGGATATTGTAAGACTTTTAGTGGGACTTACTACTCGGACTGGAAGGGTGCATCGTAATACGAGTATTTTGGGACCTTCGGTTAGCTACCTGCACGCGAAGGATCGAATGTCATACCATGAAATTAGTCCATTATGGCTTGTGGTGCCAATGACCTTCATATAGTTAGGCTGCATGCTAATGTCATCTGCTTGCAAGCTTAAATAGTTGGTCATGTAGAATGCCACGACCAACCCATAAATTGTCAAAGCTTCCATAAATGCTAGACTCAGCAATAAAGTACCTCATATTTTACCTTATGCTTCCGGTTGTCTTGCAATACCTTCTACGGCTTGGCCCACAACAATACCTTGACCAACTCCAGGTCCAATAGAAGCAAGCCCTACGGCCAATCCAGCATCAGTAACGGAAGCGGCAAAAATAAGTGGATTCATGATAGGTTCCTCGTACTAAAAAAAAGTTAATGATACAAGTAACCAATGAATTATTACTTATTCACAAAATACATATACGAGTTCACACACGTTTATGTATTTTGTGAAGGCTAAAGAATGTCTTGTGCATGAACATAGAGTATAACATATTTATTATTATGATTGATATCATTGTAATGATAGGGAGATATGGTAAGTATTGGATAAGATCTATTGTATTGAGTGACATATTTATGCTTTTAGACACATGTTTGCTATGCCATGTTAACTAATCCTATGAGCAACATCGATTTCGAGTCGGACATGTTGTCGAGAGAGGGAAACAAGATGACGGAGTCGAGAGAGCCATTTTAGAACAACTAGGAATGTGAAAATTGTAGCAAAATATGAGTTGGTGCACACAATTTTTAGAAAATAAACCTACGGGGTGGGGGTATGGGGGGTTATTCTTAAACTTGTGGGAAAACCAAGAATAGAGAACTCAACACTTTTCATACTTGATTTCAATATATACAAAAGGCTAAATTATACTATTGGCATCTCAACTATAGCACTCATTCGTTTTTTGTAACCTTAATTTTCTATGTTTGATTGACATCCTAAATCTATAAATTACTCTTTTGAAGTATCTCTCGTTAATTCTGAAGCACCGGGACCACTTCAAATAATATTTGGCAACACAAGTATTTAAATTGTGCTTTTGTAATACAAGATATATTTTTGAATTGGTCTCGATGTGTTTCAAAATTGACAAATAAATGTTAGGGTGCCAAAATTGAACAATAAAAAGTAAGGTGCTAAAAACGTTTGAACGCTATAGTTGGATTGTCATTAGTGTAATTTAGCATATTTAAAATTTACTATTTTATGGACGAAAATAATTTTCAGTCTTAAATAAGGTACATTATTAGGATCTGGTTATTAATTTGTCCTAAATAATATTATAATTTATTAGTACATAAATATGTCTCAAAAATTGATCTTTTAGAACTCTCCAAAGTAGTATCTAATAGTGTCATTCCTAAAATACTCTTTTTTTTGTAGTGCCCATTTATATAGCCTTAAGGACTTTACATGAAACTTCTAGATACTTACATAAAATATTTATATGATGAGAAGAATCTAGAACTTCTAGAAACTTAGAGAATCCTCGTGAGAGTTCAAGAGAACTCCATCATATTCAGGAAAATTCTAGTTTTTTCTAACTAAACCCCTTAGCTTGACATGTTGTACAACATTGTCTCGGTGGAGAAAAAAAATCTTGTGCATGACATTCTTTCCCACTTATTTTGTCGACGCCCTCGTCGACGGGTGTACCCAGTCTTCGAATGCCTTCCACTTTCGTAGTCATGATTGACATGTGTCATACCTTTTTTTTTTTTCTTTCTTGTGCGGCCCTCCATGATCTTGTCCATCTTCTCCTCAAGATCGAAAGCAAATTGGTTAAATATTGTATCACCTTTCACCATGGTCCGTACCCTTTTCGGTACAAAAAGAGGCTTGAGTGGGCTATGAGGTCGTCGTTCCACCTCATGTTGTGGGTGCACATAGTTTTTCATACCTCCGTACATACAAGTCCTATTACAACTCTATCGACTCGAACGTCCACCACGATCCTTAAGCGACTCCTTCCTCGAGCCAGTTTCCACAAATGTTTCATCACCTTTGGAGAATGAGGCTTCTCCTTTGGCCAAAACTTGTGTGTTCTCCTCGAGCAAGTTTTACCATCATTCAGGATGTTTGTTCCTCGACTATGCCCTCTTTGGCACGCTGTGCTCATCTCTTCGTACCGTGGTATCCTCGACAATGTCCTCCTCAACACGATCAAGGCTATCCTCCTTTCCTATGCATATCCTTGTCGCATTTGCCTCCTCGCAGCCTATGGCATGCTTTTCTTGATCATTGTCTCGCTCGATAGTACGATCCACCTCCCTTTGTTGAAGTTTCTCCTCAGAAAACTCCTTTGCACTATCATTAGTATATCTTGGAAGATCTTTCTCCTCGAAGTCCTCTATCTCGAGCATCGCCAAGAATATCATCTTCCCTTGCTACCCTCCTTGAGCTGAATAATAGAGATAGATTTCTCCTTTGATGGCTCACCTCGTGCAATTCTCACCGTGCACGATGAGCCCTCCTCCATAAAGTTGACTCCCAAGTGTGACATCGAAATCGCCTTTATAGTGATAGAGAATTCATGCCAAACATCATCTTGAAGTCGTCTAATAATGTAGCTGTAAAATTTACAAGACACGACCAATGTCCCACTTCTACGTAAACTCCCTTGGCTACCCCTTGCACATGTTGCACCATCGAATTAATCGCCTTCATCTTGCTTGAATCTTTTTTCAACACTAGACCCAAACGGACCTTCCGTTCGAGATGAAGTTATGAGTACCGCTGTAGCGACCAACACGTATGCTCATACCAGTGATCCTCACATCAATGTACATGAGCTCCCTGCATGGAGTCTTCTTCAGTGCACTTGGCCTTAACGACGTTGAGTAAGCGCAACGTTCCTATGTGTAATGTTTCGCTCCATACGGTGCATTGTACTGGCTTGTTGGCCCAAATGGCCTAGTTGGAGTTCGATTCATGCAGATAAATCATTCAGAAATCTATGTAATCGGGACAGAAAGACAATTCATCAAACTGTGAGGTATTTTTCTTGTTTTTTTACCTTCACACTTTAATAATAAAATAATTGTTCTTAGTCTTTGTTGCGATATTTCATAAGATTGTTAATGTTCAAGTAAAAGAACCAAAAATAACCAAAATAAAAGAGAGAAATTTTATTGTTGTTAACTTGCTATATAGAAATATAATATAATTTATTGTTACAAAGAAATGGTATTGTGAAAAAAATGTTTAAAATCTGAAAACCTTTGTATTGATTCACAAGTTTAAAATCTTTATTCCTCGAGTAAATACATAGAGTTGACAACATCTATACTCAAACGTTTCATATGTAAAACGTCACCTGATCCAACTCAAAACTTTCACGTGTATTGTCGAACTCGAGTGACCCTTGTGGATCGTGGTTACCAAGAAGAGGTATAAGTTCAGTGGATCGATCGGGACATATTATTCCCTTCATATAAAAAATAGAAAATTTACTGTACAATAAAATTTTTAATATAAATTACTAAAAACGATAAAATTTTTTAAAATTTGAGGAAACGATAACATCCGACAGACGAACTGTCGGAAATTGGGGAAGCCCAATTTCCGACAGACGGTCTGTCGGAATTTGGCCACCAACCCAAATTCCGACAGACCAACTGTCGGAAATCCAGCCCCCCCTCCGGTTCATTTTGGTTCGGTTTAAACAACCTTTGGTCGGTTGGACGTTCGGTTCTTTTTGGTCAAACAAAAAAGAAAGAAAGAAAGAAGAAGTAGGTGGGGAGTAAAGTTTCTGGGGGTGTGGGGAGAGTAAAGTTCCTTGCTGTTGCTGTGAAGCCGAGAAGGAGAAGGAGAAGAAGAAGAAGTAAGAAGAAGTAAGAAGAAGCAGAAGAAGAGGAGGAAGAAGAAGAAATTCAGTGGTAATTTTTTTTTTTTTTTTTCACATCTTGTATCCTAATGTTCACCTTTTATCATAAACACTAATGTTAAAATTTTTCATAATTTTTTAGGACACTAATGAATAATGGTTCATGCTCATATTTTTTTTTCATCCTAATATTTCTCTAGGACACTAATGTTCATCCTATATCTCATATTTTTCTAGGACACTAATGTTGATATTACATAAACACTAATGTTCATTCTTGTAATCTAACACTAATTTTGAACCACTATCAAAATCCTACGAGTTTAATGTTCATTAAGGCATTGTGTGTCATTTTATATATACCACTAATTTTGAACCACTAATAACAACCACTAATGTTCATCCTTGTATTCTAATGTACATAAACACTAATAACAACCACTAATGTACATAAACACTAATGTTCATCCTTGTATTGTAACATTAATTTTGAACCACTAATTGTGTGTCATTTTATATATACCACTAATAACAACACTAATGTTCATTGATATATTAATGTTCTATAGCTCTAATATTCATTGATATTAGGATACAAGGACGTAAACACTAATTGTGTGTCATAAACACTAATGTTATTTTTAGAAATAATCAATGATACCTAAAATTTTTTAGAAAGTAACAACCGCTAATGTTCATTGATTCAATTTTATAGAAAATAACAACCACTAAATATGCATTTTGACAACCATCTTTTTACAGATGGCTACCCAAAACGATGGTCATATACCAGGGGGGCCAACTACAGATTTGATTAAGCAGCAACGCGAGTCGCACATATGTAGTCTGATATTTACTGGAGAGGTATATATACTTTTAATTGTGTTAGTCAATTTTTTTTTATATGTTTAGTAATAATATAGTTTATGTTTTATATATAGCTATGTGATTATAAAAGGGAAGTGCGGTGTCGAGAGCACAATACATGGCGCTATGAGGGCCAACTTGGTTTCTGGAAATTGACTAGTGACCAAGAAGCTTTATTGCACGTATTTGGTTTTCATTACCTTGACCAAATACGTTTTCTACGTCACGATAGAGACTTGATTCTGAGTCTAGTGGAGCGCTGGTGGCCCGGACGAAATACGTTCCAGCTACCTTTTGGAGAAATGTCTATTGTGCTTAAAGATGTTGCAAATATTTTAGGTCTACCTATCACAGGTGAACCTATAATATTTGATGAACAATTTTCTGGTGAGACAGCGATCACGACCTACCTAGGTGTGGAGGCACCAAAATTGAAAGGCAAAGGTCTAGTGTCGTATACATGGCTCCGGCAGAATTTTATGCACATAGATCGTATCGGTGACCAAGAAATATCAGTTGATGAGGAACGGGTAAGTATTACATTTGTGGTTAATATTTGTGCACGTAAATTATATATCAATTTAGTTCAGCTAATATAATATTTTTCATATTCTGTTCAGGTCATTGCATGCACTAGAGCCTATTTGCTAGGCCTTATTAATGCTTTTTTGTTTCCCGACGCATCGGATATGGTAAATTTACGGTTTCTATCATTTCTGAATGATCTGACGGAACCGACGAGTCATGCGTGGGGAGCGTCAATGCTGGCATATCTATATAGTGCTATGTCAAACTTTGTGCAGTTCCATTCGAAGGACAAATTGATGAAAAATTTAAACGGATGTGCTACATTGATTCAGGTAGAAAAATTGTTTGAATTTGGTATATATTTAAATTACGAGCATTTTTCTATCGGTAGGCCACTTTCCTTGATCAGTAGCGACACACATGTATTTCCGGGCGCTTTACGGTGGCATACTGATGCGGTAGATCCCGCACATTGTGTTTACTCGGTTGCCCCGATATATCGAGGCCAATTTGATTCACTACAGATCTCAGAGGTAAATAAAAGTCACCATTCTATATCTATTTAGTATATTATGTTTTATTTCCTTATAATTATATGTCAAAAAACAGGTTCAAATGGTGCATTATTCTGTTAATCCTTATCCTTCTGAGATAGAACAAACAGCATATGCATTAAGTCTCCATAGGTTTTACATAATATACCATGGAGACATAATGTATCATCCAGCTGATCGGGTTATGCGGCAATTCGGTATGAAACAACATATACCCGAAGACCCGCCTCACTACAATCGTGGTAGAGGAAGTGCAACCGTCAGAGCCCGCAAATTAATTCCTGCTTGGAATTCCAGACTAGAGACGCATAACATCTCACATTTGTCTCAGAACATAGCTACTGTGGAGGACTGTAAGTTATTTTGAAGTTAATATTTTTGCCCCATTTTTCTCATAACATCTCACATATTTCATATATGCAACAGTATACGGAGATTTTACATTTAGATCTTGGTGGGGATCTCCAGTTATAAGCAACAAACACTACATATATCAGGAGCCTCGCTTCGAGCATAGAGCTATAGATGATTCCAGTCTGCATGGATTTTATCAACATATAATGAGAACTGATGTAAGTAATTATTTTTAGTTTACAATATTTTGGATTACAATGTTCTAGCTTGCATAAGAACTAAAATAAAGTGTTATTATTTTAGGTTCCAGCTTTGGAGCAAGCATATGATAACCCAGATCCTCAAGTCTTGAGAACGACAGTAAGAAACTTTCTGGATTGGGTGAAAGCGGATCCGGAGCCTCCAAACCCTTCGCTACATATTCCGCCAGATTATCCTGTAGGTATTATTAGCCAACGTCAACCACTTCCCCGCAGGGTTAGGCCCCATGTCACCCAGCCGTTCCCCGATAGTCCGCCTCATCAAGCTGACGAGATCCTGCCTCAGCAAGCTGGCGAGATCCCGCCTCAGCAAGCTGACGACCAGTGGGCTGGACAGGAGACTTCGCAGGCTGGCCAGGGTTTTTCGCAGTGGGCCGGCCAGGGTTCTTCCCAGTGGGCTGGCCATGGTTCTTTCCAGTGGGCTGGTCAGGATTCTTCCCAGTGGGCTGGCCAGAGTTCTTCCCAGGGGGCTGGCCAAGAGACTTCTCAGGGGACTTCGCATTGGCCGGGGGTGACAGATTGGTTCCAAGGCTATGGTTTGGATGGAGATTATTATACACAAATACTAACGACTCCATCGGCACCAGCACCAGCACCCACGCAAGACGAAGGTGGTGATGCGTCCCAGGAGGATACGATGCGGAGGAGAGCCCGACTCAATCTCAAAGAAGTTGATCGTCCAGACTATTGGAAATTGGACAGACAAGGAAGATAGATGTAAAATTTGAACTTGTATGATGTTTTATTTTCATTTATATAGAAGTCACCTTTCTTTTACAAACTATTACATATACTTCACATGATGTTTCCTATTCATTCTCTTGGTTGATTTCTACAACTCCTTCTATTGTGTCCTAAACCATTGCAATTACTGCATCGGAGATCTCTTGAAGATTGATCCTTCGCCATAGTACGGTTCTTCTTTGGTCTTCCGGCTTTGCGTCGTACATCTGGTACTCCAATGTCGCCTCTAACCAATGCACTTTGAATGTTGTAAGGGACTGGAATTGGCTCCAAGTGCGGCTCGTAGACATTTTTTAATGCTTCCTTTGAAAATATAGCTGGATAGTAATGCTCAATCCTGATATTGCAACAATTACAAGCATAACATGCATGTACACATGGAAGAAAAGTATGATACCACTTTAAACATGAACAATAGTTTTCATTTAAACGAACAACATATGTTCTATTTGTTTGACGATCTAATATCTCAAACAAATGACCCACTATCCGTAACATTTCCAGCTGATGGATTTCTTTTGTTATACGAGCCATCGTTTTTAACATCTTTGGACAAAAATTTGTTTCAAGATTTTCAGCTTGTTGTCTGTTTTTGTCCTGAAGTGTTATAATCTTGGCTCGAATACCATCAAGTAGTGTCGTTATTGGTTTATCTCGAAGATTTTTAATCCAGTTATTGAAAGATTCAACAAGATTTGACGTGTTAATATCTAGTCTTGGACAAGGAGAATACGCTGTAATCCAGTGTGAGAAAACACGATTTTCATCATTTACTCCAACGAGCCAATTGTAAACATCAACATTTTCAGCTTTAATCATCTCCAAGCAATTATTTGCATCTGTTTCATTATAACATCTTGCAAGAGAGTCCAAGCTACGTTGAAAATACTTTGATCTACATACTGATTTCAAATTTGCTTTAAAATGTTGAATACAGAAAAAATGAGACGATTCCGGAAAAATAGCACACATGGCATTTATCAATCCTTTCTGTTTATCCGATATAAAAGAAATTGTATTCCAGGCATCAAAAAATCTTTCAAAAGATATTCTTAAACCGTTTAAAAACCAATTCCAAGAATCAGTGTTTTCACTTTCAGCAACAGCATATGCAATAGGATATAGTTGATAGTTAGGATCATGAGCACAAGCAATAAATAAAATACCTCTATATTTAGAGGAAAGAAAAGTAGCATCAATACTAATCACAGGTAAGCATCCCCTTAGAAATCCATCAATGCATGCCTTGAAACAAATAAATTTTTTTTCAAACCTATTATTTTCTGTAATCTTCATAAAACATTGACTACCTGGATTTGTCTCAATAATTCTAAGACCATACTCTTCGAGACTACTATATGCATCAATATAACTACCATTTATTTCGGATAGAGCAAGTTCTCTAGCTTTCCAAGCCTTACAATATTTAATATGTATTCGATGTTCCCTAAATATATCTTTTACAACACAAGATGGACTATACGACTGATTATCTCGAATTTTATCAATAATCTGATTTTTAACCCATACAGTGGTAGCTAATGGATGAGAACCAGTTGTAAGTTCACCTAAACAAGAATGAATATTTTCTAGCATTGCAATAGAAAATCATTCGCCTCTACCTATGGCTTTAGCGTATACCCTCCAATGACAATTTGAACTATTACATTTATATATAATTCCAGTAGCATTATTTAAAGTAGCTGAACAAGTAAAATTACGTCTAATTGCTAGATCACTAATAAAACTTCTAAATTTAGAACGATTCTCAAATTGTTTTCCAATAAATAATTCAGGAGTGCTAAGGCTATCAACAGAATCATCAAATTCATCATCTAAATTTTCAATTAGATCATCACTATTTTCGTCATCGTTATTAACGTCATCTACTACATGTTCTTCTTCAGTAAATGGAATAACTTGATGAGAAGAACTAGGACCAACGTTAAAAGTATTACAAGCAGGTATATTACTTACATTTATAGATGGGGGCGGAGTGACATAGATATTAATATACGGTGATTGTGCATTCACTTGAAGAACAAATTTTCATGCATCTTCACTATCTACATTTATACAATTAGATACGAAAATATGTACTAATATAAATTCGTAGTCGATAGAATATTGATCAATAATTAGATTATGTAAACTAAGAAACGAAATATTTCGATCAACTAAAAGAACTTGGGTTAAACCCCCTTGATACGCTAACCCATTTAGTACACCTCCAAGCGAGCATAGGATTGTCAGATTTCCATCCATGTTGACAACAAGATGAACTTTCTGTAGGAAGAGAAGAGCTTCGGCTTTCAACCAAATACTTGCAAACTTCTTACTGAATGGGAGATGTGTTGTGAAGTGAGTGCTGTGAAGTGAATAAGAAAATTGTTGTGAAGTAGTTTGATACTTATAGATGATATATAGCCGTTGGAATTAGAACGTTGGAATTGTAACGTTAGAATCGTAACGTTGCAAATTGTAACGTTAGAAACCCAACAAAAAATAACTCACCTCAACCCAACCAAAAAAACCAAACCTTAAAAAACCAACAATCAAGTAACCCAACCCACCCACCATCATATTCAATTAAACCATAAAAAAAAAACAAACAAAAAAACCGAACGCGAACCGACCCAAAGCTTGTTTAAACCGAGCCAAAATGAACCGGGGGGGGGGGGGGGGGGGGGGGGGGGGGGGCTGGATTTCCGACAGTTGGTATGTCGGAATTTGGGTTGGTGGCCAAATTCCGACAGACCATCTGTCGGACCATCTGTCGGAAATTGGGCTTCCCCAATTTCCGACAGATCGTCTGTCGGATGTTATCGTTTCCTCAAATTTTAAAAAGTTTTATCGTTTTTAGTAATTTATATTAAAATTTTTATTGTACAGTAAATTTTCTGTATAAAAAATGGTGGAAGTTAAAAACAGTGGGTCCAAAGGAGGACATGTAATTCAGTATACATAATGCCCCTAATGTTGGACATCTCAAAAAAATAAATAAAAAAATTCTGTACTATACTACAACGTGCACTACAATCTTCACAGTATTCACATGCAAGCAGCTAAATATCTATAGGCATAATATAATATGACAACCTGTAATCACTTAACGAAATAAATACATGCCTAGTATCTCACAGATTGAAAGGTCATACAGATCCATAGCCGATTTAAGACTATGGCCCCCTAAACAATAAAAGGTTAACTGACCGAAACCGCCTGCAAGGGATAGGGACATTTATCAGCATCAACAAGAATTGGCTCCACAATGCAATGGCAGAAAAGAAGGGAAGATTTAAGAAGAACGGAAAAAAAAATACAACAAAATTTTTTCCACTGGGATGGGATCCCCGCTCTTAAACATTTCCGTATGTTCCCTAAGATAATAGTTGTTGGATTATGTTTTTGTTACTTTTCACATTAGATCCTTTAAATACCGAATTTCTCACGAGAGTTTCATCTAATTTTTACGGTCAAAATAAAAATAAAAATACAAGACTGCTATTTCGGAAAACATGTGGATATCCCGATTCCTCACATGGTATATTAACTCCTACAGTAACTCGAAGGAATAATACATATTCATGTGGCATCAAACTCACCCAGCCAGGATAGACTTATGTCTCCAAGTACTTATGGTACATATAGTTTCTGCAGCTTGTTCACTAATCCAAATTACAAAACCTTCATAAGAGCATCATCAGTAGTTGAGACTCTCAAATACAATTTGGGGCCCAAAAATTCAAAAAAAGAAGAGATAAATGTAGAATGGGTTGGAATAGTACGAGAATAGTAGAAAATGATAAAGTTAGCTCCGGTCCCAAAAATTGTGGTCAAAAATTGATGTAGAAAAAAATAATATAAAATCTAGAATGTAGAAAGTTGGGCTCCAAATTGGGACTTACTATTCTACAAAATGAGTTTCTACAATCTAGAATTTAGAAATTGGGAGGCCCAACCCCTTAGCACCTACGGGTAGGATGAGACCGAAATTGTAGAAATTGGAACCAGGGGTGAAACTTACTATTCTATAAAATGAGCTCCTACATTCTAAATCTAGAATCTAGAAAATGGTATGAGCCTTACTAATTATGCTCTAATCAACTACTAGGGCTTTGACAACAAGGCAAAATGCTATCTTCAGCACTTAAAAAAATGTACAGAAGACAAGGCTTTGATTGGGCTCAAATAATCAACCATCCACTTCCCATCACTATAATCAAAATCTGAGAAATAAGTACACTGAAGACAACTCTGCAATAGAAGGTGACCCAGACCTAAAATTTTCAATGAGGAATTCCTACTTTGTCAGTAATATATATGATCAATAAAAAAAAGGTCAAAGGACAAACATTTGACTTTGAGAATTGCCATTTGCCAGTACTTTCTTTAGCAAATAGGTTTGAAAATAAGTGCATTCCTGGATGTATCTGTTGAATTTGGAAATAATCAAGAGCAATCAAATAGTCTTATATAATATCAAATAGTCTTATATAATATAAGGCTATACTTGAAGCTGCCTCAATAAATAACCAGGAACATGTATGATGCAATCAAACTAAATTAGCCAAGCTTATCTATAACTATATTGAGAGCCCATTTTGACCAAATGAAGGAATGGGAAACATACTTATCTATGTAGAAATGTATTTACATTGTGAAAATGGCCACCACCTTGACTTGAGACCAGTTCCAACTAGGAAACAGTATAGGCTGAGAAGGCTATATATAAGTCTATTCCTTGAGCAGGATTAGCCACAAGGTCAATCCTTCCTAACCACATGGATGCTGACCAGTGGCGGATCCACATGGGAGGCACTGAGGGCGGGCCCCAGTGATGTTTTTTTTAATATATTAGTGTACTCCAAAAAAAAAAAAAATTGAAGCCGGTGTTTCCGAACCCCTTTATAATTGTGGCCCTAGTGAATTATAATCTTGGATCCGCTAGTGATGCTGACAGAAAAGGTCAGATTAGGGACCTTTCTTGAACACAACTCCATCTCAAAAACCAAGTGGTCCTATCACATGCAAACGTAGGTGGGCATGCTGATCAAGAAAAATGCACAGAAACACTAATGACAGCTCTTACTGGATCTCTCCTTGAATTGACCCCCCAGCAATTCAAGAGATCGGAACACAGGAAGAAAATATGTCATCAGAATATCGACTTAATAGACATTTTCATATAATTCGAAACCTCACCGTATTTTTGTAGCTGGTCTCGAATACTCCTGCTGTTCTGATTTGTGCAGCAATTCAGTTCAGATATAGAAATACCTGCATCATCATCATCATCAATCAGTTCTAACTCCAAATCCAAATAGAAGCCTAGCTACTTGTGGCAAAATAATGAGTTATGGTCAGTAAGACATAGTCAAAACACTTGTAAATATGAGAATAAGGCACAAAGGAAGCAAAGCAAATGTAAAATGATCGGTTCATCTTCCTGCCGAGCAATGAGGGCAATAGAATTTAAGAGGAACATGTTTCTTTCCCATTTCAATGCATGCTTTACAAAGAGTGTTAAATTGATCAAATGAGCTCCGTCACTGAAATGGTTGATACACATCTCTTAAGCGAAATCTACATCGAAACAAAAATACATACCCAGAAAACTAGGCAAGAATAAAAAAATTCCAACAGCATAACACACAAGCTATCAATACAACATTATAGGGGAAACTCTCTTTTGCGGGATCAAAAGTTAAATGAGCAAGAGACTGAACCTTCCTACTGTTCTATGCGTTGGGCTAACCGTGCACCTTCCATGTCAACCGTTAAATTGCATGCACACATCCCCATGCCCATGCAATCTACCGGTTGAGGACCAAGGGTGCACGGTGAGCCCAGCACAGAGAATAATTTCTCCTAAGCTCCCTGCATTTCTCAATCAAAAGTACATCATGGTCTTTCATGGAGCTGGCTCAGATTCTGTGAACACCCCTTGAAGCTTTGACAGAACCTGCAAACCCAAATTCAATTGCTATGTTTCTGACTCTGTAACAGTTGACAATCTCTCGCTTTCTGTAAATGCTGGATCAAGAAACCTTGAAACAAAAGCCCACATCTTGTAAACATCTTGAAAGTTCGAGAGGAATCCGAGAGATGCTGTGACGACTTCAACTCTAATAGAGGTAGTCTTACTATCATGCCGGCCGTTTGATACAGGCTTAGAAAATGCGGCATTGCCCAGATCGACTGCTCCCTGGAGCTGCTTTTGACTCTCCAGTAGCCGTATATGACTAAGGAAGCCAATGCCTAGGGAGATGCCATTCTTCTCGGCCAGCTTCTGAACAATTTCAGGCTTCATCAACGATCCGCTGCTGTCTTTCACATTGAATGCGACAGCTGCGCCTCTCTCGTACTTGATCTTCGGGCCGTATATGTGGACGAGAGAAACCCCGCTTCCGCCATCCGAGTCTGGTAACCGCAGCTGAAGCAAAGAAGTGACTAACCAATTAACGAGATACCGAAGCCTGACTGTGGTCTTGTTGAGACCCATCATATTAACATGATCAAGGTGTCTGCACACAATCTCGGGTTCTCTTCGGTCCCATTCTGGAGTGTAATCATCGTCAACATCACTGGCATCGTCGTCGTCATCATAATCCCGACCATTTTGTCGGGAAGGCTCCCCTGTTTCTGAATTATGGCTCAATTTTTCGACAGGTTTTGTATCTTCTGTGCTGAAAGAAACCCTACGGCCCATGCTTGCAACCCGTTCATTCTCCTCGACACCGAAGAATCTCCCTCCCCCTAACCTTCCATTGTTTCCCTCCCTCCTTCCCAACAGCCTGAACTCACCTTCCGTCTCCCTTCTGATGGCACTTTCTTTCGTCCCTGGGCAGATTTCAGCTGTACCATTCTCGTGATGCCCGAAAATGGAGGCTGAGCAGTCTGCTCCTGCCCCATTGGCAGAAGAGAAATTCACAACTCGTGGTCCGGCAGCTACTCTCATTTCTGGCTCTTCTTCAATCTCACTAACATGATTGTAGCCATCAACTTTTCTGCAAATTTCTGATTGTTCTTCTTCAGGGGCTTCCTTGGCACGGTCAAGTTCCTGTGAAGCTGATAGGACAGCTGCATCAAAAGACAGAACGTGGTCATCATAAATTGGGCTCTTCGACAACTTCGAAGGAACTTTTGGCGATACCGTGTTCTTATTCTTCCTCCCGGAGAACCATGATGGCGGCAACGGAGAGCCCAACTTGTTGCCTCTGTTCAACTGCCCCGAGTGGTCTGAACCGTATGGGCTCTGACCCAAATCAATCCAGAAAGAATTGTCTGAGGAGTCGTCCTCGCTAAACGCCGGACTCCTCATGACCTCCCCAATTGAAATGCTCTCTGTTTCCTCAAAGACTGTACTTGCCCCATCCCTATCGGAGCTGTTATCCTGATCCATCTCGCTCTCGAACACATCCCTAACCTGAGACGAAGTGTATGCACCGGAGAAGGCTGGCAACTGCGATACTTTACTCGTACCAGGCATCACCGGCTCCTCGTCTCCATTGATCATCTCATCCTCAAACCCGTCCAGTCCTTCCAAACCATCCACCGAGTCGCTCAAATACTGGGGGAACACCGGAACAATCCTCACCATCCCCGCTCCCGTGCCGCCATTCGGGTTCTGTAGGCTGGCCATCACCGATTTCTTGATAAGGAGGCAGCCAAACCCGGTCGGGTCAGACCCAAACACCCGATAGAACGATGTTATAATGAAGTCCGGCCGGAAAAGGGACAGCCCGAGCGAATCCATGTCCTTGGGACCGAGAGACCCAGCATCAAGCAACACATGCCAATTGTTCTGCTGTGCCAGTGCCATCCACTGATACGAATACTTCGTTCCTGTCACCCTCGACTGGACAGGGAAAACGAAGAGACCAGTCGCCGAATCCCTCTTCCTCCGCTTCTTGGCCGATATCTGCTTCCTCAGCTCGGTAGTGCAGAGCTTCAGCGTCGGCCACTTGAACCACGCGCTGTACGTCTTCGCTCCCTTCTCCCTTGCGCTCTGCGCCATCAGGTTCACCGACTGGCTCTCGTGGTCGAACATCGTCAACAGCTTCTTGTTCGTCTCGAAAGGGTACGACTCGGCAAGAAGCTTAAACGCCGACCCCCGGCTCACGGTGAAGACCAAGCCGTACTCGTTCTCCGGTATGTTCAAGTAGTCCATAATCCTAGCCTTGATGTCGAACTCGGCGGTGCCTTTCTCGGCAGCGCCATACAACGCATGGTTGCTCAAATTGGCGGTGGTGATCTCCGAGAGGCTAAAGGCCGAGCTTTCCCAATGCTGGTAACTTTGCAAGTAAGAAAACAACCCGAAGCCGCAATAATCAAGGCATACCTTCGCTCCCGACTCCGACAAGTGCGGATACTCGTCCGATCTCAAGCTGTCGATCCTCTCAGAAGAGGTGTACTTCGGGTACATGGTTAGGAACTTCGATAACGAGTCGTCGAGGCCGGGGATGGGATCTGAAGGGCCGAAGGTGCGGTCGGCAGCGAGCGTGGTGGCGCGGAGGAACTCCTTCTGGGCGTGGAGGTTCGCAAGCGACCTCGACCGCCCGAGCGAGGAGGCGGAGTTCTCGCCGGCGGCTGCGGCGGCATCGGCGGCCTCGTCGATGTCTTTGGACTTGAAGAGGGACCCGTCTTCCGAGGCCTCGTCGAGCGCTTCCTGGAGCTGGCGGAGCATCGAGGCCTTCCGCTTGCCGATCTCGGAGTCTCCCTCGCCGCTGCCATCCCTCCGGCTCCCCTTCTTCTTGTCGAGGAAGATGGCAGCGCAGTGGGAGATGGGCTTCCATAGTGGTAGATGCATAACTGGAGTCAGAACCCTAACCCTAAAAATTCGATCTTTCCTTCACAAACATGCGTGAAATGGATGGAAGAGCCTGGAATATCAAACCCAACCCCTAAAAAACTGGCCTTTGATTTGAAAATCTACGAAAAAGCAGCAAATTTGGAGACTTTTCACTCCCAACCCCTAAAAATCCAATCTTGAATATGGAATGAAAACCCTAACCCTAAAAAACTGGAATTTGATTTGAAAATTTGGGGAAAAAAGGAGCAAACTTGGGGACTTTTCCACTTTCAAACACATAAAGATTGCAAAAAGAAAAGTGGGTTTGATTCCAAAGTGGAAGGAATGATTGAAAAAAAAAAATGAAGCAAGAAAGAACCAAGAGCTATTGGAGTTCTTGTGCACTCTCTCTAGAGCTCATTACTTGCATTGATTATTATTACTCCAAGGTCACCTACTTCCTCCAACTCTCATAACTAACAGTGCAAACCATAAAGTAAGTAAATGCTTCTTCTTTTCTTTCTTTTTTTTAAAGTAAATGTTACTATATATCTATTTTTTTTAGAATTTGGTTGTTTTATGAGACTAATGAGAGTGGTGTGGCGGCTGTGGCCGTTGACTTCTAAAGATATTATTTTGCATGTTTGTTCTCCATCATGATTTTGGGTGTTGGATTTGGACTCTAATTGTTTGGGTGAGTGCAATTTGTTAAAGTGGTTGAAGAAGGAATTTCATAATAAATTAGGATGTCATTTGTCTAAATTAGTTTTATATACCACAAGGGTATAAATTGGTGGAAATTCTTCTAATTTTGTTAGACATTCCTATATAAAAATCCGATTAAAATTCATTCAATTAGAAATAGAATAAGACAGTTAAAAGACTACCAAAATAAGTATAATTCAATTAGAAATAGGATAAGACAACTGGAAGAGGCATAAGACCTCGTCTTGATGGCAAAAGATCAGTGGATTAAGTTACGAAAACGTATCATTTCTTATATTTATTAAAATAGTAGGAGTTGTCCTAAACTTCTAAAAACAATTTTCTCTAAAGATCACAAACTATAACTTATTTATTTTCAACCGTTCGTTATTCGTAACTACACCTTCAGCTAATATAGGAGTAAGGCCATCAAAATTAGTAGAAGAATTTTTTTTATCCATTCTCGGGAGATGACTCAATATAAGAGATCCTTCAACCAACAACCAAATCCTTATTACTCATATTTTAGTTGATTTAGAGATCAATGGTCTTAATAGCTTGATATATCAAGAATTTAGAATTTTAGATAACACTTCAAGAGGCTGTTTTTTTTCATTAGTCAAGGAAGTAGAACAAAATGTTAACTTATTAGCTACATGTGTGGTAATGGGAAAAGTCTAGAATAAAACTAGTTGGACCTACAACTAATATTGTTTACATCGTTGTTTCATATGAAGTTGTGGATTAATTGAATAATAAAGTAAAAGGAAGGAGTTTAGGAAAGAATAGTTTGGCCAATGGGCCATTGATTCTCAAGATTTCCATTACAGAAATATTTAAAAATTTATCCAAATTATAAAAAAAAGTAAGAAGTTTATCGAAATTGTAATCGGAGTAACGAAACGATATTGGAAATGGCATGTCGTAGTGGTCGGACGGGAGGAGGGGGGGGGGGGGGGGGGGGGGGACGCGCCACCACCCATGGTGCGCGCTGGGTGTGTGTGTGTGTGTGGGTTGGTGGGGCTCACAGAGAAAACAACATGAGGGGGGTCTCTGGCGCACGCCATGACTCATGGCGCGTCCCGAAGGGACTCGGCCTGCGCGCGCCACCACCCATGGCGCGTCCTAGCGCGCGCCATCATCTATGGCGCGTCCTGTGCCACACCTCCTTTGCTGCCACCATGCGCTATCTCCAATGTCGTTTCGTTACTCCGATTACAATTTCGATAAACTTCTTACTTTTTTTACAATTTGGATAAATTTCTTTACCCCATATGAAAATTTCTGTTTACATTATTAATCCATGTTGAAGCTTGAATAATTTGTGAAGGGTGCAATTTGTAAAAGTTGCTGAAGCCTTGGGCTACTTTTTGTGGCTAGAAGTCAATTCACCAGGGCTTCTTCCTCCCTCCTGCGGTCAGCTATTTGCTTTGTTGCTGTCATCCTATAGCACCCATTGTTGTGTTGTTAAATCAGTGGGCTTTGTTTGGATTTTTATACTTTGCGGCTTTCTCTACTGAAGATGCCTATAGTGATCCGAGGATTTGGGAAATCTGTGGATTTGGTATTTCAGATGGTGAATTGGGTTTGGTATTGTTTATTGCTCAAACTATTTATAAAAAAATAATAATAATATAGGAATATCATAATCTGATCATAATTTGATAACAATATGATGTGATAGTCTATGTATTGATGATATATAGTACTATCGTTTGCACTCCAAACACCTACTTTAAATTATTAAAAATTGTATAAATTATTACTTTTAGAATATATTCTTGATATTGACACACAATGATACACTCCAAATAAATATTCCAAATTAAACTCTATATTTCTTTCTCCTTCTTTTTTACTCAATGTTTGGTAAGATTTTTACTCCATTTTTATTTTCCTACAATAATTGGTAAGAACGATTAGTTTTGGCGGGCCAAAAACTAATGTAAATGCTAGGGTACGCTCCAAATTTGATATGCTTTCTAATTTTCTAGCAATTTTTAAGTATGGAAAAGTATTCACTGCAGTATTCAAGTGTTACAAAATTTGACTAAAGTCAAAATGTAGCACTTAAAATTTCTTCTGCTGTGGATACTCTAAACACATAGACTGTTATTTCACGTGGTTAGTAAAATATGATCATATTTTATTATCCTAAGCATTAATGTCTTAAAAAATAATAATAAAATGTTTAGTACCAGTATTTGTTTTATTTTTTTTCGAACCGCCTCATGGTTCCCTTTTAGTAGAAAGTTCAATAAAAGTCTAGATGTAAATATTATTTTCTTAAAACATCAACAACAACAACACAACAACACATATATATGTTAGGTACAAATTTAAACATTCAAGTTGTAGATTGTGAATATATACTTTTCATTAGTACTATTTATAGGATGTTCTGAAACTAAGAGAATGTTGCTTTCAAAATTGTTGCAAATTTTAGTTGTTTTTCAAAGTAAGCTATAATTTACTTAAAACAAAGTCACTTTTTTTATACATGTCCATTTTTTATTTTTTATTTTTTGCTTTTATTTTTTATTCGACGCCAATAATATGGTTTCTTTTTCGCTATAAATTCTAGTCAAAATTTTTAAGACACAAGCCATGGATCTCTGCCTAAAAAAGAAAGTATTATAAGTAGGATCATTCCTCCTTTCTCCTCTTTCTTAATTATTAGTTATTACCACAAGAACAACAATAATTAACATTTCAATTCTCTGGGTGAAAAGGAGCGAGGTAGGTAAGTTAAGCGATAACTACATATATGAACTAGTGAAGGCTTTAGATAATTAAATTAAATGTATATGTTAACAATAGAAAAAATTATATGTTTACTGTTGTTTCTAATGTCTTAAAAACTCATTGGTGATCGACCGGTCACAAAATTTGATTGGGTCAAACCGGTTCAACCATTAGATTAATTCGGATTGAACAATTATATACACTTACCATCTTACATCGAATATATTACATAGTACACAACTACATATATATTACTTAGAATTTTTAAATGTTAACTATAGTAGAATTAGTCAAAAAATACACATATTAATTTTGATTGTATGCAAAGTTCAAAATAAAAGTCAAAAATTATAACTAAATTGGTTCAAAATTTTACTAAGTCAGACGGTTCAATTGTTTGACCGGTCGGATTGATAGGGTTGACCGAATTTTGATAAATTTTCTTTTGAAAATAGTTGATCCATATTAAACCAATCTAAAAAGTATTGATCAAACCCGGCCAATTCAATCCGATTTTTTAAACACTGGTTGTTTCCCTACAGTGCAAAGATATAAGAAAGGCTCCCATCCATTTAAGACATATAAGAAAGGCTCCCATCCATTTAAGACTTTTAAGTAAGAAAAGTTTCAATTACCTACACTTTCTTGTAGGGGTGAACAATCGGTTATTTCGGTTCAACCAAACCAAATAACCGAAAATCAAATTGGACCGAAACCGAATAAGTAAAACCGAAATCGAACCGAACCGAATTAATTCGGCTCGATTTTCGGTTTATTCGATTTTCGGGTTTATTTGTGCTTTTTTTTGTCAAAATATATATTAACTAGATATACGTAGATATATTTAGTATATACCTATAGTATATGCCTATATATATTTAGTACATATCTATATATAGGTTTTTGGATTTATTTGTGCTTTTTTGTCAATATATATATATATATTAACTAAATACACTTAGATATATTTAGTATATACCAATAGTATATATATATATATATATATATATATATATATATATATATATATATATATATATATATTCGGTATACTGAATAAGAAAATTTAGTATTTTTAAAATTGAAACCGTACCGAATTTTTTAAAATCGAACCGAATCTCTTATTCGGTTCGGTTCAATTTTTGGTCCAAAATCAAATAATGCTCACCCCTACTTTCTTGTCACTCGACTCAATCCTGTAGGTAGGTCAAGATTGAGTTTTGTCAGTTTGAGCTATATTAGCCCTAAATTTTGCTAATATATTATGTGTAGCTTTCTTGGCATCATTCAGAATCATCGGTGGTATTATTTTACTGACACTCTTGGACCTTACTGCAGTTACTGTCCCTTCGGCTAGTAATTTGTTCAGTTTGGTAAACTACTTTTTTGAGTAAAATTGAAGTTTACTTTGGTAATTAAACTCAATCAAGTGATGGTTTTGCTGTCCTTGATCTCAAAGGCCAAAAAAAGATCTTTCGAGTGACTAAATTAAAGTTACTTCAAAAAAAGAGTGACTAAATTAAAGTCTTCTACCTCTACCTTAGGTTTTACATTTTCTGCAATCAAAATCTCGCCTAGCTCTGCAGACATATAGGGGACTCTCAACTATAGTATATTTATCAGGCTTTTTTTTTTAGCTGTCCAACGTTACCGATGAGATTTTTTGCATGCTACATTTTATGCTTTTTAGACCTACTGTCTCCCAACTTCCACCATTTTAAATAGAAAAAATAATACGTCTTCATACCTCGATCTACTGATTTTTCGTCATCCAATCAGGATCTTATGCATCTTTCCGATAACCATAAGAGCCATTCGAGTTCGCCATATTTATTGCCTTGTTGATCTTAATGTTATCAAGATTGGTTCCCTTATTGAATTTCATAGTATTGGGAAGGATAAGAAGAAACCAATCGAGAACTAAAAAAATGCATAATTTAGATACGATTTTAAAATTCACATCACATAGAAGCACAATACAAAAATCACGATATTTACGTGAACTATTTTGACGAGAAAAATTACGAGATAATCGAAGTCCAACCCAAAAATTATCAACTATGGATTAAAGAAAGTACACTCTCTTTTACAAACTTAGAAGATCACTTAAGATGGGATGACAAGGGAAGAACCAATGAAGAATTTTTTGAAGTGATCTTCCTTCGGCAGTCTCTAAAAACTCTGAATGTCATTTCTCCCTTTAAAAGTTGTACCATTTGACAAAACTCTCCTTAGATTGTTATGCATGGGGATTAGGATTATGACAATTTTTTTTTTAAATTGCCTCAATTCCGAAATAACATGGCCCGTTGATCACGATCCAATGGTGCAAATAAAAGCATCTATTTGGGACTTCAGTCCCGACAACGATATGCAGGTGGTATACCGCTGGTATACCGTCAAGCGGTTCTGTGTTGGAAAAAACAAGACATTTTTTGCCTTTAGATGAGGATAAACTAAAAGTGAAAGAAAGAGAAGATAAGAAAGATAGCACACACAAAAGATTTACCGAGGTTCAGCTCAATTTGAGCCTACGTCCTCCGTTCGTCCCTTCTTCACCGTTTTTACTATAATCAAATGAAAGATTAAAAAGGACATTCTCTCAAGTTGGTACAACTTAACTTGAGGATCACTCTCTCTCACAAACTCACTTGAAGTGGATTACAAGTGTTATGATTACAACTTATGTGTAGTTGTGTTGTTCTTGTTCTCAACCTTCACTATCTCTCTCCTATTTATAGAGAGGATATACATCTTGGGTACACCACATTCGTCGCACGGACAAGACCAAAAAATATGTTAGCCCAATGATTACATCGTATTTTTTAATATGGCTAATCAATTAAGTTTAACATAATGATGTCACTAATATTCATATACTCACTATCATATTGTTACTTAAACTTAGCATTGTCCTAATTGTCATATATCATATTGTTATGCCTGCAACATATTTTGCTCGTCTAACATGTATTTGTAGACATGCAGTAAGCATGATCAAACATGATCAAAGCATGACATAGGCAATAAAGAATTAATGATGGACCAAAGACGACGTCATACAAAAAGATTTCTCTGAACCGCCTAGCGACCTATCCGGGGCCTCGCATCGGGGATTTCGTTGCCCGGTCAGCGGACAGGGGTCGAGGGGGCAGCGCCCCCCGTCGGGGGTTCGGGGGCGAAGTCCCCGAAAGGTATTCAGATTTTTACATCATGTTTATTTTTGGACGACTGCTGTCAAGGAAAAAGGCATCTTCAGGTCTGCTCAAATATCAAAAGAAAGGCGTAATCAAAGGGCTCTTGGTTTTCCTATTTGTTCCAAGTCTGTAATCTTCAATTTATTGAGTCTAGAAAAATGTGTACGTTGAGTCGCACTATGTCATCTCAACCCCTAGACATATCTCTCCAAGCTCTACCATACAAACAGACCAATTCCTGAACCAAGCCCAAGCTCCACCAAGCCAAACAAAGCACAAAAGTCCAAAGGCCATTCTGCCACATACGAGGCAGAGTTCGGGCCAAACTCTGCCTCCACACAGAGTTTGGGCCGAACTCTGTCTCCTGATTTTCAGCACCCAAATTTTTAGGGCCTGCTTGGTACAAGCTGTCCAACGTTCAAAAATTTGAATTCTTGGGGCAGAATTTGGGCCGAACTCTGCGTCCCAGAGTAGTATAAATAGAGCTTGAATTCTATCATTTCAAATCATCTCTCACCTTCAAACATTCAATCTTTCTAAGCTCTACTACTCCAAGCCTCATTCTTCCATATCTCCTAAGCCAAAACTCTCCTTAGCCCAAGGTGCTCAGTGCGATATCAGCTAGAAGTTGTGTGCAAGAGTGAAAGAAAAGTCACTTGGACAATTCTGAGTTTTGCCACCTGCGAATCTGTAAGAAGTTGGCGTGCTCTTCTGTGTAAAGGCACGTGGTTGTACACTATTTCACAAATAGTGGATTTCAATCCCGAGCTAGAGTTCTCAGGCCTGGACTAGTCCTCCACGAGGGAAACCAGGTTAAAACTGCTGTGTCTGCGAATGCTCTTCTGATCTTTATTTACTTTCGCATTTCTCTCTGATTTATTTACTATATTGATAGTTATTTTGTGGAGGTGATATAGAGTTAATTTTTATTTGGTAATTATCGACAAAAACTCTATTCACCCCCTCTGGAGTTGCCTACACGTTATTTCAGAATAGTCCTTCCATCTCCTAAGGTTCATTCCTCCTTTCAAGGTTCGATCTTCTTTCTTCAAGGTTCATTCCTCCTTCTCCAAGGTTCGTTGCATGGAGAAATATTCGTTGCATGTAGTCATCATGGGGATGGACCCCGTTTCCATCAATCTCTCTCTCCATCCTCATGAGGAGAAAGATTTCAAATAGTAGTCATACCTGTCATCCTTCGGCAGAAATCATACTTCTCTTTTGATAGAGGCTTTGTCATCATATCAGACGGATTTTGGCTTGTATCAATCTTTTGAATCTGCATAAGGCGATTCTCCAAAGCATCTCGGATCCAGTAATGGCGTACATCGATGTGCTTTATCCTTGAGTGATATGTAGCATTTTTACTCAAGTCAATGACGCTTTGACTGACATAATGTAGAGTGTACTTCTCTTGCTTGAGAGATAACTCATTTAGAAAATTCTTCATCCACAAGAGCTCCTTGCTAGCTTCTGCAGCAGCGATATATTCAGCTTCTATGGTGGATAGAGCAATACAATTTTATAGCTTTGATTGCCATGACACAGCTCCCCCTGCAAAGGTAAATAAGTATTCCGATGTGGACTTTCTTTTGTCCAAGTCACCTGTCATGTCAGAATCAGTGTAACCTTCCAAGATAGGTTTATCATCTTCGAAACATAAAGAATATTTGGAGGTTCCTCTAAGATATCTTAGGATCTACTTGACTGCTTTCCAATGTTCTTTACCCGGATTGGCAAGAAAATGTCTTACCACTCCAACTGCATGTGCTATGTCGGGTCTTATACAAACCATATAGTACATCAAGCTTCTGACGACCGAGGCAAATGGAATGTTCTTCATCTCCTCCTTCTCCTTCTTACTCGAAGGGCTTCGTTGTGTACTTAGTTTAAAATGAGCTGCTAGCGGTGTGCTGACTGGCTTGGAGTTCAACATATTGAACGTCTCCAGAACACGTTCAATGTATCTTTCTTGTGACAGCCACAACTTTCTTGCATTTTTGTCTCGAGAAATCCTCATCCCCAATATATGTTGTGCAGCTCCTAAGTCCTTCATGTCAAAGGACTTACTCAATTCCTTCTCCAACCTGTTAATATTGGATATATATATCTTTTCCAACAACAAGCATATCATCAACATACAAAGAGAGAATAATAAAATCATCATCAGAGAACTTCTGGACATAAACACAGTGATCTGCAGATATTCTTTTGTACCCATGGTCAAGCATACAAACCTTTTATAGCACTGTCGCGGTGTCTACTTCAGCCCGTACAAGCTCTTCTATAATTTGCAAACCAATTGCTCTTTGCCTTTTACCTTGAAACCCTCTGACTGCTCTATATAGATTTTTTCTGCCAAATCACCATGGAGGAATGTTGTCTTCACATCTAACTGCTCAACTTCAAGATCTTGAGAAGCAACAATGTAAAACCCCTAAATTTCTATTATTTTTTTATTATTATTAAATTTGGTACCGATTTAAAATTTTGTATTGTACGTCGCGTCGTGCACGAAATTTTATTTTTCGTTTGCTCGACGAGTGCGAATATGTGCGAGCGAACATATTTTTGGAAAAAAATATTTTTTTTTCTATTTTTATAATTTTAAGAAAATATATATAATAATTATTATTTATTTTTTTTGCTATCAAAATTTTCTAAATTTATGATTTTATTTATGAAAAGCCTTTTATTTAGAATAAATAATATTATTCGTGCATACATATATTTCATAAATATTTTGATAGTTTATTCTAAATAAAAATGTAATTTTCGTGATTTATTAATATTAATAATTTATTATTCAAAAAGATATTTAAAAATATTAATGTAATTTTTGAAATTATTATTAGTAATATTTTTGAAAAATATATTTCAAAATTATTGTGAGGATTTAAATCTTGATTTGAATTTATGGACTTATTTAAATAGTTAAATATTTGAAATTTGATTTATCCCATTGATTTTAAATCAAGAATTTAATTAGATTTAAATTTGATTTGTATTTGGAATTGGATTTGATTTGGGTTTGGATTTATTGAATTAAATTAAATTATAGATTGAATTATCTATTTTGGGGTTTAAACTACTCTTAATTCCTATCTAATTGGGAATTCCCACATCCTATAAATAGGCAGGTACTCATCCATGTTTTTTTCTATTCTCCAAAATTCCACAAGCAAATGTGTATCGTGTCCGTGTCCGTGTCCCCTCCCCGTTCTTATTCCAATATATTTACATATATATTTATGTTCCCGTGTCGGACACACCCCGACACCAAATCCTAAACCTAAACCAAAATCTATCCCGGCCACACCCGTCGGCGACATATCAGCCCCAACACCATCATCCCCACCAGCACCACCAGCCAACCTTCACCCAAACCCCGCAACGCCACCACCACCCGGACCACGGCCACACACTATCGCCACCAAGAAAGAAAAAGAAATAAATCAAACACACACCCACGCCCTCACCTGACCGCCGCCCGCCGCCCGTAGCCTCGCCACCGACGAGCCGCACAGCCTCCCGCAGCCATTTTCCTTCCGTCGACTACGCCGTGTCGAGTCCTCGACTCCGGCCGAGCGACCGACCCTCCGTCGACCCATGCCCTCACCGCCGCGTCCCCAAATCCCAGCGCCTCGCCGATCTCTCCGTCCGCTTGACCGGAACCTCCGTGCGGTGCCGTCCCACGAACAGCCCAGCGCCGCCGTCGCCCTGTCCTCCACGGCACCGCCCCGCCTTCCTCAGCCCCGACGAACCCCGAAACCCTCTTTCCGCAGTGCCCCGTCCGCTCGCCGCCGAACACCCGCCGGTCGCCCCTCTCTTTCGTCCATCTCCGCCGAGTTCCCTTCCGCCACCACCGCGCCCAGCCTCCAGCGCCGTCCCATCTTCCTAACCCTCTTCGCCCTACGCCTCCGGTCCGCGCTCCTCCTTGCCTCCGCTTCCGCCGCCGGAGCGGTGACCCGACAAACCCTCCGCCTAACTTCGACCGCCGCCTCCACTTCCTCTCTCCCTCCGCCTCGCCTTGGCCGAGCCCCGACGACCCTGATCTCTTCTCCGCTCCTTCCCTCCGTCTTCGGCCTCCCTTTCCTCTTTCCTCCGAGCCAGGAGAGCTCGTCTCTCTTCTAAGCCGCATTTTTCTCCATCTCGTCTCTCTCTCTGCTCCTCTATAACTCTGAGCCTTTTTATTATTATTATTATTTTATTATTTTGTTTTTACTTACCTCTCGAAGAGAGGGACTGCTGAGTATGTTTGTTTTGTCTGCTTCTTTATTATTATTTTTTTATCTAATTTGATATAATTATATATTATCATTATTATTATTATTATTAGTATAGTATTATTACTATTATTATATTTTATTTATTATTATTATTTTGCTACTTGTCTTTTTGGGTTGTCTGTTTCTCACTGTGATTATTATTAGTATGTTCTATTATTAGTGATATTATTATTAATGTATTTTATCAAGTAGTATATTTTAAAACCTATAAATCTTTTCGAAATTGGGTCAGCTCTAAAACGTTCTTTTAGTCTTTATATATTTCTCAAATATATTTTGGGATAATCCAAATATAGTTCACTACTAACAAAAATTTCTTTTACGAACCTAGAGTTTTACCTAAAATAATTATTTTATTTTATAATTTCCCTAGAATATTTATCTACAAATATTTCAACTAAATAAAAATATAGTTTCTACCATTTCTATTTTTCGACGAACTTAAAGCTTAGCCAAAATAATTTTTCTTGACATTAGGTCTTTTTCCATAAATATTATTCTAATAATAAAATCTAGTTTTCAAATATTATAAGTATTTTCAAATATTTGTATCTATATTATTTATCGTTCTCTTTTGATTTTTCTTCTATGGCTAAGCCCATTATTCCTCTCCTCCTACAAATTTTGTCCTTCCTCCTATCGACCCTAACTAAATTGACCCTTCTGGACCCAATCTAACTGTCCGTGCCACCATCATAGGTCCCCTTGTGTAGTTGTTACACCGAAGTCACAGTTCATGCCACAGTGATTATCGCAGCACACCAGGCACTCTACCAGGCAAGACACCTTGCCATTTGCTGTTTATTTATTTTAGCTCATATTTCATGCATTATTTATTTTCTTTATGTAAAATAAACTGTGATACATGGCATAACTGTTAGAACTTACTGTTTATTTATATTTCCTGCTGTGTATTATTTTCTTACAAATTAAACCTAGATTTAAGGGACCACCATGTGTGTTGCATTCATTGGCCTTGACACGTTGTAACACGAAGTTGTGTGTCGAATGTAGGACACGAAAGTGCGTGATTGGCTGGCCACCAGTACGTACAAGCCGTGCGATAGGAATAACCGCTAATAGAGGTTGCATGCTAGTTTGACTTAGCGGTTATAGTGGTTTTGTGTTGTGGATACAACACAGTAGGCATTGGACGGGGAGGACAATTCCTTAGCGTATGGGCTTCGATGCACTTTCCTCGGACTCTCCGCTGGAGATACGGGGTTGATGACCCATGATTACTGACGGCCACTGACGATTCTGCGGAACGTCATGCTCTTACTGATGGGGCCTCTGGTGCCCAAGGGGGGACTATGCCGATCCTATTCAGCCAGGGTCCATGCGTAGGAAGGATTGTTCTTAACTACATTTTACTTAGAACGGTAGGCTACCTTTATCCGTTAGGTACAAGTACTTTTGGTTTGAGTACTTGTATCTGACCGTGGCTTGGAACAATAACTTGTCGCGGATTAGTTCGTCGTATCTTGTCCTTGTTTGGTTGTAGGTGTGACTTACTACTTCGATGAGAAGGTATTGAACCTTGTTGGGGTCCGGATACCATATTGGATTCATGGCATGGAAAGATACGTCACCGTGAATTAGTTTACCATCTCCTGTCCTTGTTTGGTTGGGAGAATGGTATGCTCGTTCAGTAGGTGAGTATTGGACCATGTTATAAATTCGATTGACTTATTTATTTGAGCAATATTTATTCAGTTTATATGGCATGCTATTATGTGTCTTGTTACGTCCCTTTGAGGACCTGGTTATCTCTCCAGGTGTGTGCTATTGTCTTTCGCAGGTGTTCTAGCTTTAGCCGTGATTATCGCTATCTCTTCGAAGATGATTGCACTTGGATCGTCTTCGCTTCGCTCGCCAAATTCATTTCTTTTCTTATGTATTTTTCTTTACTTGTTGGTAGTGGATTTATCTCCGCCCGACATATTGTATCAAGACAATTTATTATCATTATATGATATCTTTTACTTATTTATTTTGTGTGGATGAGATTAGTTATAGTTCTACTGTATTTTACAGCTTATGTATCCATACGAAGCCTATGTACTTCGTATGTATGCAGCTGGCATGGATACGTTCCTAGTCCTACGTATTTTGGGACTGGGGCATTACATGTTTTTGTGGTGGCCCATGCAGGTCAAGATAAATTGTTTGGTTACTTTACCGTACCAAGCAAGCCTGCGTATAGGATTAGAAGTCTAGGATCTCATCCACATGCTTGACCTCTTTTCTCGATTCCATATTCGAACTACCGTTCGACTCATCGATTGCATCTTGCTTGATTCCTTCTATCATTATTCTTATCTTCCCTTTGTGCTTGCTAGAGATTGACCCTACTAGTTAGTTGTCCCAAAACACCATTAGTTAAATTTCTTAAGTTGGGTAGAATACCTTATGAACTAGCAACCCCTTTGACCTAGTGACCCATATTAGCAAGCTATTTAGATCCTAGAATCTAGAGGACCTAACCCGTCTAGTCAACCAAGGACTTGGCCAAGAAGACTATAGGACGACTGTATAGAGACCAACATAGGATATGACTTTGAATCATTCTGCTTTCTTTCAAATCTTAATCTCTCGTGCCCATGTTTTTACCATCTTGACTAATGATGCTAATGTAGCCTAGTTTTTGCAAGCTTATTCTTTTATCAAGCTTGTTTCAAGACATGTTATTTGGGCATGTCCACTAACATATGGTCTAATCAGAACCGGTGTATAATGGTCTGATCAACCGAGTGCACTTTGGTTCGCTTATATCTATCATTTTACGTTGATGGGGACATAGCTAAACTTGTCCTTTAGAGTCCCATCCACGACTGCCTTGCCAATTCCTTTGAAATTATTCGATCGTCTTTGAATCACATATTCGTATTCGATAACGCCTCCTTCGAACTCTATATTGCTTTCGCCTTCACCTATTTTAGAAGAACGAAAACGTTGTACTAAAACTTCCTCTAAGCCTTCATATCGATTATGACCATACCGTATTGATTTTCTACGATCTAGATCGCGATTTCTTATGACATGATTTTGTGAAAACATTGCCATCGTTGGATCCCCATTGATACCCCCTTGTGTCCTCTCACCCCCTACTAATTCTTAATTTCGAGGACAAAATTCTTTTAAGTTGGGTAGGATGTAAAATCCATAAATTTCTACTATTTTTTTATTATTAAATTTGGTACCGATTTAAAATTTTGTATTGTACGTTGCGTCGTGCACGAAATTTTATTTTTCGTTTGCTCGACGAGTGCGAATATGTGCGAGCGTACATATTTTTGGAAAAAATATTTTTTTTCTATTTTTATAATTTCAAGAAAATATATATAATAATTATTATTTATTTTTTTTGCTATCAAAATTTCCTAAATTTATGATTTTATTTATGAAAAGCCTTTTATTTAGAATAAATAATATTATTCGTGCATACATATATTTCATAAATATTTTGCTAGTTTATTCCAAATAAAAATATAATTTTCGTGATTTATTAATATTAATAATTTATTATTCAAAAAGATATTTAAAAATATTAATGTAATTTTTGAAATTATTATTATTAATATTTTTGGAAAATATATTTCAAAATTATTGTGAGGATTTAAATCTTGATTTGAATTTATGGACTTATTTAAATAGTTAAATATTTGAAATTTGATTTATCCCATTGATTTTAAACCAAGAATTTAATTAGATTTAAATTTGATTTGTATTTGGAATTGAATTTGATTTGGGTTTGGATTTATTGAATTAAATTAAATTATAGATTGAATTATCTATTTTGGGGTTTAAACTACTCTTAATTCCTATCTAATTGGGAATTCCCACATCCTATAAATAAGCAGGTACTCATCCATGTTTTTTTTTCTATTCTCCAAAATTCCACAAGCAAATGTGTATTATGTCCGTGTCCGTGTCCCCTCCCCGTTCTTATTCCAATATATTTACAAATACATTTATGTTCCCGTGTCGGACACACCCCGACACCAAATCCTAAACCTAAACCAAGCTCTATCCCGGCCACACCCGTCGGCGACATATCAGCCCCAACACCATCATCCCCTCCAGCACCACCAGCCAACCTTCACCCAAACCCCGCAACGCCACCACCACCCGGACCACGGCCACACACCATCGCCACCAAGAAAGAAAAAGAAATAAATCAAACACAAACCCACGCCCTCACCTGACCGCCGGCCGCCGCCCGTAGCCTCGCCGCCGAAGAGCCGCACAGCCTCCCGCAGCCATTTCCCTTCCGTCGACTCCGCCGTGTCGAGTCCTCGACTCCGGCCGAGCGACCGACCCTCCGTCGACCCATGCCCTCACCGCCGCGTCCCCAAATCCCAGCGCCTCGCCGATCTCTCCGTCCGCTTGACCGGAACCTCCGCACGGCGTCGCCCCACGAACAGCCCAGCACCGCCGCCGCCCTGTCCTCCACGGCACCGCCCCGCCTTCCTCAGCCCCGACGAACCCCGAAACCCTCTTTCCGTAGCGCCCCGTCCGCTCGCCGCCGAACCCCCGCCGGTCGCCCCTCTCTACCGCCCATCTCCGCCGAGTTCCCTTCCACCACCACCGTGCCCAGCCTCCAGCGCCGTCCCATCTTCCTAACCCTCTTCGCCCCACGCCTCCGGTCCGCGCTCCTCCTTGCCTCCGCTTCCGCTGCCGGAGCGGTGACCCGACAAACCCTCCGCCTAACTTCGACCGTCGCCTCCACTTCCTCTCTCCTTCCGCCTCGCCTTGGCCGAGCCCCGACGACCCTGATCTCTTCTCCGCTCCTTCCCTCCGTCTTCGGCCTCCCTTTCCTCTTTCCTTCGAGCCAGGAGAGCTCGTCTCTCTCCCAAGCCGCATTTTTCTCCATCTCGTCTCTCTCTCTCTGCTCCTCTATAACTCTGAGCCTTTTTATTATTATTATTTTTTATTTTATTATTTTGTTTCTACTTACCTCTCGAAGAGAGGGACTGCTGAGTATGTTTGTTTTGTCTGCTTCTTTATTATTTTTTATCTAATTTGATATATTTATATATTATCATTATTATTATTATTATTAGTATAGTATTATTACTATTATTATATTTTATTTGTTATTATTATTTTGCTACTTGTCTTTTTGGGTTGTCTGTTTCTCACTGTGATTATTATTAGTATGTTCTATTATTAGTGATATTATTATTAATGTATTTTATCAAGTAGTATATTATAAAACCTATAAATCTTTTCAAAATTGGGTCAGCTCTAAAACGTTCTTTTAGTCTTTATATATTTCTCAAATATATTTTGGGATAATCCAAATATAGTTCACTACTAACAAAAATTTCTTTTACGAACCTAGAGTTTTACCTAAAATAATTATTTTATTTTATAATTTCCCTAGAATATTTATCTACAAATATTTCAACTAAATAAAAATATAGTTTCTACCATTTCTATTTTTCGACGAACTTAAAGCTTAGCCAAAATAATTTTTCTTGACTTTAGGTCTTTTTCTATAAATATTATTCTAATAATAAAATCTAGTTTTCAAATATTATAAGTATTTTTAAATATTTGTATCTATATTATTTATCGTTCTCTTTTGATTTTTCTTCTATGGCTAAGCCCATTATTCCTATCCTCCTACAAATTCTGTCCTTCCTCCTATCGACCCTAACTAAATTGACCCTTCTGGACCCAATGGAACTGTCTGTGCCACCATCAGAGGTCCCCTTGTGTAGTTGTTACACCGAAGTCGCAGTTCATGCCACAGTGATTATCGCAGCACACCAGGCACTCTACCAGGCAAGACACCTTGCCATTTGCTGTTTATTTATTTTAGCTCATATTTCATGCATTATTTATTTTTGTTATGCAAAATAAACTGTGATACATGGCATAACTGTTAGAACTTACTGTTCATTTATATTTCCTGCTGTGTATTATTTTCTTACAAATTAAACCTAGATTTAAGGGACCACCATGTGTGTTGCATATATTGGCCTTGACACGTTGTAACACAAAGTTGTGTGTCGCATGTAGGACACGGAAGTGCGTGATTGGCTGGCCACCAGTACGTACAAGCCGTACGATAGGAATAACCACTAATAGAGGTTGCATGCTAGTTTGACTTAGCGGTTATAGTGGTTTTGTGTTGTGGATACAACACAGTAGGCATTGGACGGGGAGGACAATTCCTTAGCGTATGGGCTTCGATGCACTTTCTCCGGACTTTCCGCTGGAGATACGGGGTTGATGACCCATGATTACTGACGGCCACTGACGATTCTGCGGAACGTCATGCTCTTACTAATGGGGCCTCTGGTGCCCAAGGGGGGACTATGCCGATCCTATTCAGCCAGGGTCCATGCGTAGGAAGGATTGTTCTTAACTACATTTCACTTAGAACGGTAGGCTACCTTTATCCGTTAGGTACGAGTACTTTTGGTTTGAGTACTTGTATCTGACCGTGGCTTGGAACAATAACTTGTCGCGGATTAGTTTGTCACATCTTGTCCTTATTTGGTTGTAGGTGTGACTTACTACTTCGATGAGAAGGTATTGAACCTTGTTGGGATCCGGATACCATATTAGATTCATGGCATGAAAAGATACGTCACCGTGAATTAGTTTACCATCTCCTGTCCTTGTTTGGTTGGGGGAATGGTACGCTCGTTCAGTAGGTGCGTATTAGACCATGTTATAAATTCGATTGACTTATTTATTTGAGAATATTTATTCAGTTTATATGGTATGCTATTATGTGTCTTGTTACGTCCCTCTGAGGACCTGGTTATCTTCCCAGGTGTGTGCTATTGTCTTTCGCAGGTGTTCTAGCTTTAGCCGTGATTATCGCTATCTTTTCAAAGATGATTGCACTTCGATCGTCTTCGCTTCGCTCGCCAAATTCATTTCTTTTCTTATGTATTTTTCTTTACTTGTTGGTAGTGGATTTGTCTCCGCCCGACATATTATATCAAGATAATTCATTATCATTATATGATATCTTTTACTCATTTATTTTGTGTGGATGAGATTACTTATGGTTCTACTGCATTTTACAGCTTATGTATCCGTACAAAGCCTATGTACTTCGTATGTATGCAGTTGGCATGGATACGTTCCTAGTCCTACGTATTTTGGGACTGGGGCGTTACAAACAAGACCAAGAATGCCCGAATAGAAGACATCTTCACAACAGGAGAAAATAGTTTTTCATAATCAATACCTTGCTTCTGACAGAAGCCTTTCACCATGAGGCGAGCTTTGTACTTGACTTGACCATTTCCTTCATTCTTGATTTTGAACACTCATTTGTTCTTCAAGGCTTTTCTGTTCTTTGGTAGCTCCACCAGATCAAAAGTGTGATTCTTATGCAAATAATCTCTCTCTTCTTGTATAGCTTTCTTCTACTTGGCACGATCTTCATGGACTTTTGCTTCATGGAAACTTTCTGGTTCACCTGCATCTGTCACCATGGTATACTCTAAAGCAGGATATCTAGTTGAGTGTTGTCGATCTCTCTTCGACCGTCTCAACTGAGGTATTTGTGGCTGATCCATATGTAGTGATTCAACATGTTCATGCTCTCCCTGCCCAAATCTCAGAGAACTTGTAATTTTTGCTTCTTCTTCCTGCACATCTTAAAAATTATTATTTTTCTAGCATAGGGAAAGGAACAACAGGTGTGGAGATTGGATCTGGGACGATGTGAATATTTTGTGGCTCATCTTCTTTTTCAAAATCAGCATTTATTTTATCTTCACAAAATACAACATTCTTGCTTCTCACAATTTTTTTATTTTTAGGATCCCACAACCTATATCCAAATTCATCATTACCATATCCCAAGAAGATACATGGAATGCTTTATCATCAAGCTTTGTTCTGTTCTCCTTAGGTACATGCACAAAAGTCTTGCACCCGAACACCGAATAGAAAATATCCTTTCCACTCCAAACCCTTTCTGGAATATCTTCATCCAAAGGAACTGAGGGGGACAAATTTATCAAGTAGCAGACAGTTCTCACTGCTTCTTCCCAAAATATTTTTGGCAATTTAGCTAAGGATAACATACTCCTTACCCTTTCCACAATTGTGCGGTTCATTTTTTCTGCAACCTCATTGTATTGTGGTGTGTATGGGACAGACTTTTAGTGTCTAATGCCATATATAGAACAATTATCTTCAAACATACTGGAAGTATGCTCACCATCATTATCCGTGTGAATACACTTCAAGAGCTTTCCAGTTTCTCTTTCAACTTTGGTATAAAAGTTTTTGAAAACTTCAAAGACTTGATCTTTGGCTTTTAGAACTTACACCCACACTTTTCTAGATGCATCATCTATGAAGGTCACAAAGTAGGAGGCAACACTGAATTTTTTAACATTTATGGGTCTGCACATATCTGAATATATAGAATATGTCCAATATGTCAATTTTTTGTTATAATTTTTAACAAAAGCTATCTGGTGTTGTTTCTCAATCTAGCAATGATCATAGTGGGACAAAGTTATACATTGCATGGATGGAAGTAGTTGTCTCCTTGCAAGAGTTTGTAGCCCTTTTTCGCTCATGTGGCCAAGTCGTTTGTGCCACAAATCCATAGAGGAACCTTCAACTGTTCCAAGTTCATCATTCTCCAAGTGTAACTGAGTCTTGTAGAGAGTGCAACACTTCTTTCCTCTCGCCAATATAAGTGAGCCCTTGGTAAGCTTCCAACATCCTTTACCAAAGTTGTTTGCGAATCCTTCTTCATCAAGCTTGCCGATGGAGAGAAGATTGAGACGATCGGACACAATTTTAACATTTTTTGGCATCATCTTTGTTCCAAGGTTAGTATTAATACAAATATTTTCAATGCCAAGAATTTGAGAAGAGTTTTTGTTACCCATTTTTACTGTTCCAAGGTTGTCTTCACGGAGCAAAGTGAAGTAGTCCTTCCGGGGAGTAGCATGGTAGGAGGCACTAGAATCAATCACCCATTCCGAGTCTTAGCAAGTGAGATTTGTACATTCTTCTTCACATGGCAAGAAAAGTACAATTTCATTGTCACTGACAACGGCTGCACTTTCATTCTTTTCTTGCTTCTCATTGGTCCTCTCTTCTTTTTGTTCTCGCTTGAACTTGCGGCATTCCCGTTTTATGTGTCCACTCTTACCAAAGTGATAACAACTGATGTCCTTCCTAGCCTTTGATTTTTGTCTTGACTTGTGTCACTCCCCGTTCCCGGAATACGTAAATTTTTGATTTTTCTGTATATGGTATTTGGCACCCGTATCTTGATTGTATATATCATGTATTTGTAACTAGCCATAGCATGGAACAATATCTCATTGCGGATTAGTGTGCCATCCCTTGTCCTTGTTTGGTTGTAGGCGTGGTTCACTACTTTGATGATAAGATTTCTGAACCGTGTTGTGGTTAGGATTTTATTTAATTAATTTGATTAGTTGTATCATGCAGCATTTAACATGTCCTTAGTCATATGGTTAAGAGCATGCTTAAGATTAGGGTTTCTTTGAGTCAACCCAACTCCTATATATATTCTCTTCCTCACTCTCTCTCCTCATTCACTCTTTTCATTTCTTTTCCTCCAACCAACATTTAGGCAAGTACATCTTGCACCAAATGGAGAGATTCTTGCATTTTTCATTTCTTAATTTTTATTTGATATGATTTGTCTATATTGTTTTTCTCATCATCCTCTACAAGTTTAGTTCTTGGAGTTTTTGATTTTAATGGCTAGTTTTGTGTAGATCTAAGTTTCTAAAACTAGGGTTCTATGGATTTCTATGGTTTTGATCTATCAAACTTGGTTGTTTTCGAATACTAATTGTCCTATGTTGTAGAAAATTTGATTCTACCCAATTTTGACCTTTGAAAAGTTAGATTTTGACTTGTTTTGAGAAAGTTATGGCCAAATCAATATTTGGACATTTTCTAGTTCATCTGTCCTGGTTCTGGCAGGGACGATGAATAGTGACGCAGGCTTGCATAGTGCCGCATGGAATGAATAGTGCCGTAGACTTGTATAGTGCCGCATAGATGAATAGTGCCGCAGGCTTGCATAGTGCCGCATAGATGAATAGTACCGCAGGATGAATAGTGCAGCAGGCTTGTATAGTGTCGCATGGGATGAATAGTACCGTAGGATGAATAGTGCCGCATAGATGAATAGTGCCGTAGGCTTGCATAGTGCCGCATAGATGAATAGTGCCGCAGGCTTGCATAGTGCCGCATGGAATGAATAGTACCGCAGGATGAATAGTGCCGTATGGCTTGCATAGTGCCACATAGTGCATATTTTGGCTATTTTTTGTTGTTTTATGTCCTATTTGGCTGATTTGTGGCCAGAATTTCTCCCAACTCCCAACATAAAAGTTGTAGATCTTTGTATTGGCTTCAAGGATCTTTATGTCTCACTTTAACCAGAATTCATATGTGACTTTTATGTCACGAGGAGTCCGTGTGACTTCCTGACTTGACCATGTTCCTAACCTGATTACATGTATACGTGCTGGTACCTATTCCAAGTGTGTATTGAGATACAATATTAGTATGCATTACGGTACTATTTAATAAGTGCGCTGAGGTTTGACTCTACGTGCTAAGTGATCATTCGTGTTATATGTCAATACATGTGTACCTTCCAGCACAGTCTTAGTAATTGGTCAGTAATAGTGTCGCGGTATAATGATTGTTGTTTGATGCATTACACTAAGTATGGTTCTAGATTGAGCCTATGTGGATTCATACTTAGGGTACACGTACTATGGTACGACATATAAGAGGATGACCATGTAACCACGACATGTAATTCCAATATCAAGATAGGGTTAATCTAAGCAACTTAAATCGATAGAAGCATTGGGAGGGAACAGAATCCCGAGATCGTACGTTACCAGCCGCCCTGGGTCCCGTCCTGGCGCATCGGGTTGGCCGCCTCGGATACTGTATAGTTATCCGCACTAGTGGAGTGCAGTATCTGATTTGTGAATGCCGAGCCAGCTCTTCCTATAGGAGAGCTGGAACCGTTAATGCTTATTCTAGCGCGGTGGCCTTTCGAGGGACCGGTGCATTTCGTGCTTGCGTATATATAAAGGTTTTGTAACGACCGTGGTTCGTATTACGTATTTTGGTATACGTGTACGTATATTGCATGTCTCATTGCATGGTTTATCTTGGCATTTCACTTGCTTGGTTCGGCTTGGTTAGCTTGGTTCGGTTTGGATTGGTTTTCATGTGGACCAACCCCACCTACCATACCTTCCTTCCTTTATTAGCCGTCCACTCTTTCTCTCTTTTCTCATTTACTTTTCAATAACCCTTCTTCTTCCTCACCATTACTCTCTTCCACCTAACAGAAGGTTTAGGCAAGTGCAACTTTCTTCATGGAGGAACTCAAGTTTTATTGTTCTATTTTTTTCTCCACAAGATTATAAGTCACTTTAGTATTTAACATTTTTGAATTCCATGGCTCATTTCATGTAGATCTAAGTTTTTAGTATTTTGACCTTCTTGGTTTTGATCTTCTAAACTTGGTTGTTTTCGAATTGGAGAGTCCCATGTAGTAGGGATTTCGATTTTATGCAAGTTTGGTTTTGAAATGGCCGGATTTCACCAAGTCTTGGCCGAGATGGAGTTCCTCGAGTTCCTGAGCTTTTACGTATGCGATGTCTTGACCATAGGGAGAAGACGGAGTTTTACGCACACGTTCTAACGTGTTAGCGTAGTGTTTAGCCCTTTTACGCCCACGTATTGTGTGCCAGCGTATTATTCAGCCTTTTTACTCTCACGTCTTAACGTGCCTGCGTAGTGCCCCTTTTACGCATACACAATTGCGTGCTAGCGTATTCGAACTCTACGTCGAGTCTATTCGAACTCTACGCCGGGACCCTCCCGCTCGCGTAGAGTCGTACTCGCGTAGACTTTGACTCGAGTAGACTCTCGCATGCGTAGAGTTTCGCTCGTGTGTTTGTGCGCGTAGAATTCTACTCGCGTAAAATTCTTACGCGAGTGTAATTTCGCTTGCGTATAACCCGGCTAGCGTAGAACCCCACCCACGTGCATTTTCACTCGCGTAGAGCTATCTCTCCCTTGCTCTTGCTAGCGTAGAGCCGCTTTACGCTTGAGGCCCTCGGCCTAGCCTAGAGGCTCACTCGCGTAGAGCCTTGAACCCTTGTGTACCCGATTGTCTTTTATGCCTTGCACTATTCATGAATTGACAAGCATGGATTGAGTGATATGATCGGACTAATAATGGTGCATGACATGACATGGCATGACATGGCATGACATAACAAGATATGAAAAGTACGCACGATGGTAACTATTGAAAGCTGTTGCGACGACTTGCATGACATGACTATAATAAATGGCTTAGATACCGTGGACGATTGTGTTTGTACAAATAAACCAATATTATCTTGCATCATGTCTAGGACAGGGACCCCTGAATGCCACGGTCAGGGGTACCTACTGAAATTGACTAAGGCTAATAACTAGAAAATCTAGTAGTCATGGAGAGATTTCCCAGCTACAGGCAATCCCGTTATCTGGGCGCCCCATCATGGGATTTGTAGCCTACCGTCGCGTAGGGCACATTTCCAGTACACTGACATGTGTTGCAACCACCAAACTACTTAAGGGTACATGCGTTTCTTGGACAGTGTACCCACATGAATACAATTCCCTAGTTGCGTCTGGATAACCTGGATGGTCTGCAGGGCTTGTGGCTGTTGGAATAATCTCATTGTATCATGCTAGTAACTAGGCATGTGATAACCCTAGTTAGTTAAAGTATTAAGCCGTACTCCTTGCTTGGCCGTGATTGATTGGATGGAGTCTAGCCCAGATTCGTTTCATCCTGATCCTGTACAAGATTATGACATGACATGATTACTTATGCTTGCCTTAACAATAATGATCAGGGTACCAGTTCTGTTCAGGCGAAGGGTTACAACCCCGGTCCTTGTTTGGTTTAAGGGTTTTAATCTGGCTCCCGGAGCAGTTCTGTGTCCTTTCTTCGTTTATTGTCTTATTGCACCCCATGTCATGCTCGTCAAGTTTTACCTTACTTCAATAGCACGATTATTTATGCTTACCTTAACAATAAAAATCAGAGGCAAGGTTCTGTTCAGGCGAAGGGTTACAACCCCGGTCCTTGTTTGGTTTAAGGGTTGTAACCTGGCTCCCGGAGCAGTTCTTTATCCTCTCTTCGTTTATTGTCTTATTTTACCCTATGTCAAGCTCATCATGTTTTACCTTCACCAACAGTATTTGAGACGGGTTTCTATTCAGGTGAAAGATTACAACCCCGGTCCTTGTTTGGTTTAAGGGTTGTGACCTGGCTGCTTGAATGGTTTCCTCGTACTCAATTCACTTCTGTTGTCCCTATTATTATCAGTTTCTTTTATAATTACCTTTAATATTCATTTATTATATGCTAATTTTAGTTCCTAAGTGAAGCTTCCTTTGTGGCACTTGCTCTTTTTGGGGTCTGACCCAACTGGTTTTGTATGGCCAGATATTGGAGCAACTCCAGAGGATCTACCTCCCTTCCAGCCAGATGGTGACCACCAGACGTAACCCTGGCAACGAGTGGGTTTATTTTTGGCTCTTCCACTCTATTGTAAAATATTCTTTTGAGGCATTTTGTCGACGAGCACGTGTTTAGCTCGATTGCACCTTTATTTACTGTCTGCCTACGGGCTGTGACATGATTGACAAATCCTAGGGTTGATCATGTATGACTAAAACTCTTGCTAGTCTTGACATTTTGTACGACTAGCTTCATGATCATCCAAATATGTAATGTATGGGATGCCTTACTATTGTATATTTGGTGCTCTGACATCTTGTAACTGTTATTACTTGCTTGAGATTGAGACAATAGGCTTGTTTATGACCCTAAGAGACTGATGGCTTGTAGTTAAACCCTCATGTATCTAGACAGCTGTGACCATAAAGCGAGGTGGGTTGCACTTAAATATACGTAGCTGGCTATGTATGCCCCCGCTCTCTAGTATTCTGGTTCTGGGGTGTTACATGGTTTAAGTGGTGGCCCATGCAGGTCTTGTAAATCAAAATATGTGAGGGTTTACCGAATAGATGTCTTAATCAGTACTCGCCCTTGATATCTGCTCGTATCCTCTTAATCCCTGAATTCTTGACCTGATCACCTGCTTGTATCTATGATATGTCCTGGCCCTTCCTTATTGTTCCCTATGTCGTCTTTTTCAGCGGCATTATTCCTGGTCCTACCGATCAGCAAGGCGGAGCACCTCCCGTGGACCAGCAGCAACCCGAAGATTAAGCCCAGCATTCAGGAGTAGCCTCCAGAGTCATGTCTACTGGGGGTCAAGAGCCTCCAGTTCAGTCCGTCCAGCCTGCAGAGCCTGATGACGACACCTTGGTAGGTCTCATCAGGACATTGTTAGCTTCTCAGGATCGTCGAGGAGATGCCTTGCACCAGGCAGTGACAGAAGCTCTGACCAGATGAGGTCATCAAGGTAGCAGTGCTGTAAAACCCCTAAAATTTCTACTATTTTTTTATATTAAATTTGGTACTGATTTAAAATTTTGCATTGTACGTCGCGTAGTCGTATTATACGTCGCACACGAAGTTTTATTTTTCGTAATCGCTCGACGAGTGTGAATGTGTGCGAGCGTACATATTTTAGAAAAATATTTTTTTTCTAATTTTATAGTTTCAAAATAATTTATATAATAATTATTTTAGTTATCGTACCAAAATTTTCAATTTCATTATTTTATTTATTTTACAAAGCCTTTCGTTTATAACAAATTATTGATAATATTCTTGTGCATACGTATATATATTTCCTAAATATTTTACCAGTTTATTTTTAAATAAAAATGTAATTTTTGAGATTTATTAATATTAATATTTTATTATTCAAAAAGATATTTAAAAATATTTATTATTTTCGTAATTATTATTATTGGTATTTTGAAAAATATATTGGAAGTTATTGTGGCCATTTTAAATTTTGATTTGATGTTATGGATTTAATTTAAATAGTTTAAAGGTAGAATTTATATTTAATTGGAGTCTAGATTATCTAGATTTAAAATTAGAATTTAATTTGAATTTGGATTTGATTATTGATTTAAATCAAATTGGGTTTAAATGTCCTAATCCTTATCTTAATGAGAATTCTCACATCCTATAAATAGGCAGGTACTCCTCCATTATTTATCCACAAGCCATAATTATTCCACAAATATTTCCCCACCCACGTGCGTGCATCGTGTCCGTGTTCCACCATCCATAATCTTATTCCATTGTTTACAATTACATCAATTCCTCGTGTCGGACACATCCCGACACGACTTCGACTCCACCCGTCATGTAGGACACAAACCCTAGACCTAATCCTAACCCTAACCCTAATTTTGGCCGAAGCCCTCGCCATCACCGCCACCAGCATAACACCGCCCTCGTCGCCCGGCAAACTCCCATCACCACCACCCCGATACCGCAGTCACCACCCCCATCTGCTGATCGAACCCGGGCGACCACAGCCCCTCAATCACCAGCACCACCACCATCATCCGGCCATACGACCGACCGTCTCGTCGAAAAACCTCGAACTCCCCCACAAACTCGGCCAGCCCCAAATCAAACTCCAGCCACCACCCGCCGGGGCAATACCACCGTGTTCGCCACCACCATCAACACCCATCACACCACCGCCACCATGAACAGCAGAATCAAAACCCAAAAACCCCCAAAACAATTAAACCACCACCAACACTAACCTGCTTCGCCGCCGTTCCGTCGCCGGCGAGCTCAGCCCCAGATCCGCGCACCCCCTTCTCCTTGAGCATCCCCATCCGCCGAACCCCGTGCCGGAGTCGAACTCCAGGTTCCGGCCCCATGCACCGCCGCCTCGATCGACGCCGACCGCTCATCCTCCTCCGTCGTTTCTCCTCAGCCCTCCTTCCGCCGCCGGCGTGCCCTAGCCGGCCGAGCGAAACCACGAAACCCCTCCGGCGACTTCCCGACTTCCTCCGCCCCTCACTCTCCTCCATCTTCCCGCTGCTCCGCGCACGACCCGTCCAGCGCGTGCGCCGCTCCTTATCTCGCCCGACCCCTAGCCTCCGCCAATCCCTCACCTCTCGCTCACCCAATCTCTCTCTCCCCCTTTCCCTCTTAAAGTCTTTTTAATTTTTTTTGGGTTCTTCATCTGTTGGTTGAAAGAGGAGAACCACAAAACCACAATTTTTTTATTTATTTCATTTTTCATTTTTTGTTATTGTTACTTATTATTATCATTATTATTATTATTATTATTATTATTATTATTATTATTATTTATCATTACTGCTATTGTTATTATTATTTTATTATTATTATCATCATTATTATTATTATTATTATTATTATTATTATTATTATTATTATTATTATTATTACTATTATTGGTTGTTTTATTAGTATAAAGGAAAAGACAACTACAGTCGTTTGAAGCTTTATATTATTATTAGTATTATTGTTATGGATATTATTATTTTTAGTTGATCTATTTGATAAAAACATATAGGTATGACTCATAAACGGGTATTGTGATATTTTGCCATTATTAATATAGTAGAAATATTTTTAGTAAATTTTATAAAATAATTATAGTAATATATTTGTGAAAAAAAATATTATTACTAGTTATTTCAACTATAGCTCTTGGAACTATAAAATTTCTATCTTGCAAATTTTATTTTTAAGCTAAAAATATTTTAACTAACAACATATAGATTTCTACCTAAAAATATTATTTGACAAAACTTACAGTTCTGCCTTAAAACGACTTTTGATTTTGCGGATATTTATTGGAAAGCATATGTTGACTAATAAATTATATTTTAAGTATTATAAATTAGTTTTCTAAAATCATATAATTATTATTCGTCAATATTTTCTTTATTCTTCCGACCGGGACTCAACCCCCTCTTCCTATCCGACCGCTAATTCAAAACTACCTTATGTCCACCCTAACCAATTTGACCATTCTGGACCCAATGGGACTGTCCGTGCCACCATCAGAGGTCACCTTGTGTAGTTGATACACCAAAATCGCAGTTCATTCCACATCGATCATTGCAGCACCTCAGGCGTCCTACCAGGCAAGACACCTTGCCATTTGCTGTTTATTTATTTTAGCTCATATTTCATGCATTATTTATTTTTTTTATATAAAATAAACTGTGATACATGGCATAACCTGTTAGAACTTACTGTTCATTTATATTTCCTGTTATGTATTATGTTTTTTCTTACACATTAAACCTAGATTTAAGGGACCACATTTATGTGTTGCATTCATGGCCTTGACACGTTGTACCACGAAGTTGTGTGTCGCATGTAGAATACGGACGTGCGTGATTGGCTGGCCACCAGTACGTATAAGCCGTGCGATAGGAACAACCGCTAATAGAGGTTGCATGCTAGTTTGACTTAGCGGTTATAGAGGTTTTCTGTTGTGGATACAACATAGTAGGCATTGGGCGGGGAGGACAATTCCTTAGCGTATGGGCTTCGATGCACTTCCCTTGTGACCCGGACTCTCTGCTGGAGATACGGGGTTGATGACCCATGATTACTGACGGCCACTGACGATTCTGCGGAACGTCATGCTCTTACTGATGGGGCCTCTGGTTCCCAAGGGGGACTACGCCGATCCTATTTAGCCAGGGCCCATACGTAGGAAGGATTGTTCTTAACTATATTTCACTTAGAACGGTTAAGCACCTTTATCCGTTAGGTATGAGTACTTTTGGTTTGGGTACTTGTATCTGACCGTGGCTTGGAACAATAACTTTTCGTGGATTAGTTCGTCACATCTTGTCCTTGTTTGGTTGTAGGTGTGACTTACTACTTCGATAAGAAGGTATTGAACCTTGTTGGGGTCCGGATACCATATTGGATTCATATCATGGAAAGATACGTCACCGTGAATTAGTTTACCATCTCCTGTCCTTGTTTGGTTGTGGAAATGGTAAGCTAGTTCAATAGGTGTGTATTTGACCATGTTATAATTCAATTGACTTATTTATTTGAGCAGTATTTATTCAGTTTATATGGCATGATATTATGTGTCTTGTTACGTCCCTCTGAGGACCTGGTTATCTCGCCAGGTGTGTGCTATTATCTTTCGCATGTGTTCTAGCTCTAGCCGTGACCATCGCTATTTCTTCGAGGATGATTGCACTTGGATCATCTTCGCTTCACTCACCAAAAATTATTTCTTTTCTCATGTATTTTTTCTTTACTTGTTGGTAGTGGATTTGTCTCCGCCCAACATATTGTATCAAAACAATTCATTATCATTATATGATATCTTTTATTCATTTATTTTGTGTGGATGAGATTAGTTATGGTTCTACTGCATTTTATAGCTTATGTATCCATACGAGGCCTATGTACTTCGTATGAATACAACTGGCATGTCTACGTTCCTAGTCCTACGTATTTTGGGACTAGGGCGTTACATGTTTTTGTGGTGGCCCATACAGGTCAAGATAAATTGTTTGGTTACTTTACCGTACCAAGCAAGCCTGCGAATAGGATTAGAAGTCTAGGATCTCATCCACATACTTGACCTTTTTCCTCGATTCCATATTCTAACTATCGTTCAACTCATCGACTGCATCTTGCTTGATTCCTCCTATCATTATTCTTATCTTCCTTTCGTGCTTGCTAGAGATTGACCCTACTAGTTAGATGTCCCAAACACCCTTAGCTTAATTCTTTAAGTTGGGTAGAATACCCCACGACCTGACATACCATTGACCATTAAGGAAATACAAATAGTATTATCTAGACCATAGAGACTAGAGGAATTTAACCCATTTGATCAACCAAGCCTTGGTCAATAAAATCGTAGAATGATTGTATAGGAATAAACAAAACTTAGATTCTTATGAATCTTAGACTATTCATATTTTAGTCTTTATTTCAATCTTAATCTCGTGTCTATATTTTTACTATCTAGACTAATGATGCTAATGTAGCCTAATTTTTGCAAGCTCAATTTTTATCAAGCTTGTTTCAAGACATATGTTATTTGGGCATGTCCACTAACATATGGTCTAATCAGAACCGGTGCATGATGGTCTGATCAACCAAGTGCACTTTGTTTCGCTTATATCTATCGTTCTACGTGGATGGGGACATAGCTAAACTTGTCCTTTAGAGTCCCATCCGCGACTGCCTTGGCAACTCCTTTAAAAAAAAATCGGTCGTCCTTGAACCACGTATTCGTACTCGATAATATCGTCTTTTGAACTCTTTATTGCTTTCGCCTTCACCTATTTTAGAAGGACGAAGGCGTATTACTAGAACTTCCTCTAGCCTTCCTATCGACTATGACCATTCTCACTCGATATTGCTATAACTTCATCCTAAACTCCTCGTCATTCTTCTCGGCCCTACTATGACCCTCATTCACTACCACGACCATACTCGTATTATTTTTTTCTATGATCTAGATCGTACCTTCTTACAACATGATTTTGTTGAGCCTTATAATTGATTGTTCCCCACCGATACCCCTTGTATCTTCTCATCCCCTACAAATTCTTAATTTCGAGGACGAAATTCTTTTAAGTTGGGTAGGATGTAAAACCCCTAAAATTTCTACTATTTTTTTATATTAAATTTGGTACTGATTTAAAATTTTACATTGTACGTCGCGTAGTCGTATTATACGTCGCACACGAAGTTTTATTTTTTGTAATCGCTCGAAGAGTGCGAATGTGTGCGAGCGTACATATTTTAGAAAAATATATTTTTTCTAATTTTATAGTTTCAAAATAATTTATATAATAATTATTTTAGTTATCGTACCAAAATTTCCAATTTTATTATTTTATTTATTTTACAAAGCCTTTCGTTTATAACAAATTATTGATAATATTCTTGTGCATACGTATATATATTTTCTAAATATTTTACTAGTTTATTTTTAAATAAAAATGTAATTTTTGAGATTTATTAATATTAATATTTTATTATTCAAAAAGATATTTAAAAATATTTATTATTTTCGTAATTATTATTATTGGTATTTTAAAAAATATATTGAAAGTTATTGTGGCCATTTTAAATTTCGATTTGATGTTATGGATTTAATTTAAATAGTTTAAAGGTAGAATTTATATTTAATTGGAGTCTAGATTATCTAGATTTAAAATTAGAATTTAATTTGAATTTGGATTTGATTATTGATTTAAATCAAATTGGGTTTAAATATCCTAATCCTTATCTTAATGGGAATTCCCACATCCTATAAATAGGCAGGTACTCCTCCATCATTTCTCCACAAGCCATAATTATTCCACAAATATTTCACCACCCACGTGCGTTCATCGTGTCCGTGTTCCACCATCCATAATCTTATTCCATTGTTTACAATTACAACAATTCCTCGTGTCGGACACATCCCGACACGACTTCGACTCTACCCGTCATGTAGGACACAAACCCTAGACCTAATCCTAACCCTAACCCTAATTTTGACCGAAGCCCTCGCCATCACCGCCACCAGCATAACACCGCCCTCGTCGTCCGGCAAACTCCTATCACCACCACCCCGACATCGCAGTCACCACCCCCATCTGCTGATCGAACCCGGGCGACCACAGCCCCTCAATCACCAGCACCACCACCATCATCCGGCCATACGACCGACCGTCTCGTCGAAAAACCTCGAACTCCCCCACAAACTCGGCCAGCCCCAAATCAAACTCCAGCCACCACCCGCCGGGGCAATACCACCGTGTTCGCCACCACCATCAACACCCATCACACCACCGCCACCATGAACAGCAGAATCAAAACCCAAAAACCCCAAAAATAATTAAATCACCACCAATACTAACCTGCTTCACCGCCGTTCCGTCGTCGGCGAGCTCAGCCCCAGATCCGCGCACCCCCTTCTCCTTGAGCATCCCCATCCGCCGAACCCCGTGCCAGAGTCGAACTCCAGGTTCCGGCCCCATGCACCGCCGCCTCGATCGACGCCGACCGCTCATCCTCCTCCGTCGTTTCTCCTCAGCCCTCCTTCCGCCGCCGCCGTGCCCTAGCCGGCCGAGCGAAACCCCGAAACCCCTCCGGCGACTTCCCGACTTCCTCCGCCCCTCACTCTCTTCCATCTTCCCGCTGCTACGCACACGACCCGTCCAGCGCGTGTACCGCTCCTCATCTCGCCTGTCACTTCCCGTTCCCAGAATACGTATTCTAAATACATGTACTGCTGGAATGTATTCATTTAATATTTATCATGTACGTATTGTTCTGTATTTAAATTCCTTTAATTTTCTGTTAATTAATTTCCTGTAATTTTATTTCTGCACTTTACTTTCTGCTTTTATACTCTGCTTTAGCTTTGCTATGGGTTCGGCTCAGATTGGTTTAATTATGTTGGTTCATCATGAACCGAAATAAACCCCCACCTACCACCACTCCTTCATTTAAAAGCCCATCCGCTTTCTCTCTCTTTATTATTTCACTATTACTCTTCTCCTTCCTCATAACTCTCCCACCAACCTAGGAGAGCAAGGCAAGTGCCAACTTGCTTCCTGATGGATCCCCATTATTATTGTTCCATCATCTTCTTTATTTGATTCTAAGTCTCTTTAGTACTTAGCATTTTCAATTTCCATGGCTTATTTGTTGTAGATCTAAGTTTGATACATTTTCGGATTTTTTAGGTTTTGATCTAGTAAACTTTGTTATCTTCAAGTTTCGATGGTTCCATGTTGTAGAGAATTTCGTTCTACCCAATTTTGACCTATGGAAGTCCATATTTGGGCTTGGGATGAAGGATTTATGGAGCTTGGAAGCAATTGCTTCCATGGTTCTGTTCTCAGAAAAATTCGGAGAGGAAGAACAGCCACAGCCGCATTCCTCAGGCGCATTTGTTTATTTCCCAATCATTTCCCACTGCGCATGAGATTTATTTCCTACATCCGCATTCCTCAGGTGCATGAGATTATTTATTTCCCAATCATTTCCCACAGCGCATGAGATTATTTATTTCCCAAATCATTTCCCACAGCCGCATGAATCTTCATTCCTAAGGCGCATGAGATTATTTATTTTCCAATCATTTCCCACAGCGCATGAGATTATTTATTTTCCAATCATTATTTATTTTCCAATTTTTATTTTCCGAATTTGGCATTAATTAACATTGATTATTATCTTGATTAATTATTGATCATGCGTTCCTAGATGGAACTAAAAGACTGGCTAGTCGTCTTATTGAATTAAATGGAATAAGACACGTTCATATTTGCAATCGATTGGCCAATCCCGAATATTGACATATAGATACATGCAGACTACAATTATTTATTTATTTTACAAAAGCAACATGTGTACTTTATGGTCAAGACATAATTGTTTCGTAGTTAGTTTTAATTGTTGCATTACGCTATGTAAGACCTACAACCTAACCGCACGGGTATTGTTGTAGAGTTGAGCATATCGTACTTTGTACGAAAGTACTCATTCTGAAATAACCATGATCCACGGCATGGGATTTCACTTAACATAGAGGCTACTAAGTTAAATAAAATAATGATTGCATGGAGAGAATGGATTTTCGAGTTCTTACATGGCAGCCCTCTTTGGGACTATTAGCGCCCAACAGGCCGGCTGGTTCCCACAGATACTACAATTCTGCCACACGGGCAGGGAGCGGTATCTGCTTATATTATTGTATATTGTATACTGATGACGGGCATCCCGCTGGGACTCGTCTAATTCATGATTGGCACAATTGATTGATTGGATAGACTAGCCTTGCTTGTCCATCGTAATAACTGAGAAATCCTTATTGCATAATTCCAGGATAACTTGGGACTCACAGTAGCAAGCCGTAGTAGTTGCATGGCCGGTTAAACTAATTTGTTTGCGTACTGTACCTACTCTGTTAACTAACTGAGATGATCAGAGCATCAGGACATGACGGGCCAACTTCTGTCCTTGTTTGGTTGGGAGGTTGGTTCGAAGTGTCGTGATGTTACGTGAATCCCAGTAGCAAACAGAGATCTATTATTATATTCTCTTATTTACTGGTTTAATGTCTCATATCGTGCTTCCTTGCGGTACTTGCTATTAGAGGTCTAACCTCTCTGGTTTTGTATGGCCAGATTTAGGGCCGGTTCCCGAGGACTCAGCTTACTTCTACCTCCAAGATGGTCAATACTAGAGGAATGATCGCAGGAGGACTCGAGTGGGTTCCTTACTTTCCCGCTCGTTTTGTTAATTACTTTACATTTTGCCGCTTGGCACCGACATGTTAGTCGGATAGTCTTGCACTTACTTTTACATAATTGTAATTAAGTCAGACTGCAGCTGATAACAATTGTGTATATGTTGCTATATCATCTGGCTATGTTTTGTAAAGCCAGATCTCAAGAACATTTTAACTAAGCGTAATTGGGACGCCTTATTGCTTTATCTTAAATGTTCTCTGTTATTGCTTCTTGTTTGAATGATTGAGACAATAGATGTGAAGTGACCATAGCGAGACTTTCATGTAGTATGCACCCCTTGTCTTTTAGACAACATTGATCGTATTATACGGTATTCATCTACCCGTAATACGTAGCTGGCTGAGTCATTCCCCCGCTCTCCAGTATTCTGGTTCTGGGGCGTGACATCGCCCGACCCCTAGCCTCCGCCAATCCCTCACCTCTTGCTCACCCAATCTCTCTCTCCCCCTTTCCCTCTTAAAGTCTTTTAATTTTTTTTTTGGGTTCTTCATCTGTTGGTTGAAAGAGGAGAACCACAGAACCACAGTTTTTTTATTATTTATTTTATTTTTTGTTTTTTGTTATTGTTACTTATTATTATCATTATTATTATTATTATTAATTATCATTACTGTTATTATTATTATGATTTTATCATTATTATTATTATTATTATTATTATTATTATTATTATTATTGTTATTGTTATTATTACTATTATTATTATTGGTTGTTTTATTAGTATAAAGGAAAAGACAACTACAGTCGTTTGAAGCTTTATATTATTATTAGTATTATTGTTATGGATATTATTATTTTTAGTTGATCTATTTGATAAAAACATATAGGTATGACTCATAAACGGGTATTGTGATATTTTGCCATTATTAATATAGTAGAAATATTTTTGGTAAATTTTATAAAATAATTATAGTAATATATTTGTGAAAAAAATATTATTGCAAGTTATTTCAACTATAGCTCTTGGAACTATAAATTTTCTATCTTGCAAATTTTATTTTTAAGCTAAAAATATTTTAACTAACAACATATAGATTTCTACCTAAAAATATTATTTGACAAAACTTACAGTTCTGCCTTAAAACGACTTTTGATTTTGCGAATATTTATTGGAAAGCATATGTTGACTAATAAATTATATTTTAAGTATTATAAATTAGTTTTCTAAAATCATATAATTATTATTTGTCAATATTTTTTTTATTCTTCCGACCGGGACTCAACCCCCTGTTCCTATCCGACCGCTAATTCAAAACTACCTTATGTCCACCCTAACCAATTTGACCCTTCTGGACCCAATGGGACTGTCCGTGCCACCATCAGAGGTCACCTTGTGTAGTTGATACACCGAAGTCGCAGTTCGTTCCACATCGATCATTGCAGCACCTCAGGCGTCCTACCAGGCAAGACACCTTGCCATTTGCTGTTTATTTATTTTAGCTCATATTTCATGCATTATTTATTTTTTATGCAAAATAAACTGTGATACATGGCATAACCTGTTAGAACTTACTGTTCATTTATATTTTCTGCTATGTATTATTTTTTTTCTTACACATTAAACCTAGATTTAAGGGACCACCTTTGTGTGTTGCATTCATGGCTTGACACGTTGTACCACGAAGTTGTGTGTCGCATGTAGAACACGGACGTGCGTGATTGGCTGGCCACCAATACGTACAAGCCGTGCGATAGGAATAACTGCTAATAGAGGTTGCATGCTAGTTTGACTTAGCGGTTATAGAGGTTTTCTGTTGTAGATACAACATAGTAGGCATTGGGCGGGGAGGACAATTCCTTAGCGTATGGGCTTCGATGCACTTCCCTTGTGACCCGGACTCTCCGTTGGAGATACGGGGTTGATGACCCATGATTACTGACGGCCACTGACGATTCTGCGGAACGTCATGCTCTTACTGATGGGGCCTCTGGTGCCCAAGGGGGACTACGCCGATCCTATTTAGCCAGGGCCCATGCGTAGGAAGGATTGTTCTTAACTACATTTCACTTAGAATGGTTAGGCACCTTTATCCGTTAGGTACGAGTACTTTTGGTTTGGGTACTTGTATCTGATCATGGCTTGGAACAATAACTTGTCGTGGATTAGTTCGTCACATCTTGTCCTTGTTTGGTTGTAGGTGTGACTTACTACTTCGATGAGAAGGTATTGAACCTTGTTGGGGTCCGGATACCATATTGGATTCATATCATGGAAAGATACGTCACCGTGAATTAGTTTACCATCTCTTGTCCTTGTTTGGTTGGGGGGATGGTAAGCTAGTTCAATAGGTGTGTATTGGACCATGTTATAATTCAATTGACTTATTTATTTGAGCAGTATTTATTCAGTTTATATTGTAATGTCCCAAATTCGTGATACATATTTAGTGTACGTATACGTGTTTTGGGCCCATATTTTATTTAGTCAGGATTAGTTATCTTGGTTTATTTTGCACTAGCTTGGTTTTATTGGCATTGATAGTTTAAATGGTTTTAATGGTTCATTGGTTTATTTTGGATTAGTGAGGCTTGGTTTATTTCATGATTCATTTGGTTTAAATTGCTAGAGAGAGAGAGAGAGAGAGTTTATTGGCCTTGACTTGGTTTACCTTGGTTTATCTTGGCTTGGTTTATTCCTGGGGTTGGTTTGGTTCGGCAAGGCTTGGTTGCCTTGGTTCATCAAGAACCAAGGGGTGAACCCCCTACCTACCACCACCCATAGTATTTATTACTCCTTCTCCTTTCTCTCTCTTCATTAATCATCTTCTTCTTCCTCATTTACTCCTGCACCTACCAAGAGAGAGAGGGGTCTAGGCAAGTGTATCTTGCTTCATGGAGGAACCCGGATTTTATTGTTCCATTCTCTTACTTGCAGCATTCTAATACTCTTTAGTACTTGGCATTTTCTAGTTCCATGACTAGATTCTTGTAGATTTAAGTTTATTTTATTTTTTGAAGTTCTTGGGTTTTGATCTATTTAGCATTGTTATTTTTAAGTTTTGATGGTTCCATGTTGTAGAGCATTTCGTTCTACCCTATTTTGACCTAAGGAAGTTCAGATTTGGCCTCTGGATGGAAGTTTTACGTTGCTTGGAAGCCATGGTTGCTTAGCTCTTCTTCTCGAAAAACTTGGAGAAGAAGAACAGTCTGGCCGCATGAACTCAGCCGCATAACTCTATGCGGCGAGTTCTACTGGCCGCATGGAATTCCCCAGCCGCATAAGACTTCTTGAGTACTTGACCGCATGAACAATCATGCGACAAGTCTTTTCCAGCCGTATGAGACTTGACTCGGATTTAGCCGCATAGCCTTGCTCAGACTGAGCCGCATGAGTCCCTGTTATCTTGACCGCATGGACTTCTGAGTTTCCAGCCGCATAAGTTCCTTCATTTCCTGAGCCGCATGGGACTACTCATTCCCAGCCGCATGAGATCCATCCTGACCGCATATGCTTTAGCCGCATGGCTCTTCTATAGTCCTGAATATTGATATTTTTGGAATTGATAATTGATAATTGAGTATGACGTGATAGTGACCCGTAGTGGTGCACTCTTGATATAATAACCTGACATGACCTGATAGTGGCCCATCGTGGCGCACTCCTGACTAGTACACTTGGCATGATAACCTGACATGATTATCTCGAATAGCTGTTGCGACGGCTACCTGACATGACCTGACCTGTATAATTAATCCTGACACCGTGGGCGATTGTGCTTGTACAAATACTCCAGTCCAGTCTTGCATTATGTCTAGGAGGGGACTCCTGAGTACCACGGTCAGGAGTACCTACTGAAATGGACTAAGGTTAATGACTAGTATAATTTATTAGACATGAAGAGATGTTTCCCAGTTACAGGCGATCCCGTTATCCCGGCCGCAAATGTTTGGACTTGTAGCCTGCCGACGAGTAGGGCACATTTCTAGCCCACTATTATGTGGGGCACCCGCCATTGTCACTTAAATGATTGAACTCTATTGTCACCCTAATATATTACTCTCTAAATTGTCACTATCATGATTGCCTGGATAACCTGGATAGCTGCAGGGCCTGTGACTACTTGGAGCATCTCATTGCATCTTGCTAGTAACTATGATTGTGATAACCCTAGTTAGTTAATGTAGAAAGCCGTAGGCAATGATTGGCCGTGATTGATTGGATGGAGTCTAGTCCAGTATAGTATTGTCTAGAAGTGATTGATTGCAAGATTGTACCAAAATGATTGAATGATTGTCACTCCAGATTGTCACTATAATGATTGTCACTCCAGATTGTTACTATAACGATTATACTCTAGCATATTGCACTCTTCACTGTCACTTTTATCATTGTACTCTCTCATTTTCACCTTAATGATTGGCACCTTTAGCAATAAATGATCAGAGACTAAGTTCTGTTCAGGCGAAGGGTTACAATCTCGGTCCTTGTTTGGTTTAAGGATTGTAACCTGGCTTTCGGAATAGTACATTCGTCTTCTCTTCATATATTGTCCAGCTATAATTTATTTAGCACGATTCTCCAGTTCTTTTATGTCAATGATGCTTCTCTTAATTATTTTCTCGGATTGGGGCAAGTGCATTGGTAGTGTACAAACCTCAATCTGTGTTACTCATTGTTTTCTTACATGTTGAATGCTAATGATTTGTTGGTTTTAGTTCTTAAGTGAAGCCTCCTTTGTGGTACTTGCTCTTTCTGGGGTCTGATCCAGCTGGTTTTGTATGGCCAGATATCGGAGCAGCACCAAAGGATCTCCCTACTTTCCAGCCCGATGGTGGTCACCAGGCGTAACCAGGGCATCGAGTGGGTTTCTTTTGTTCTCCCACTGTAATATTGTAAATTATTCTTTTGAGGCGTTTAGCCGACGAGCAAGTGTTAGCTCAATTGTACTTACTTACTGTCTGCCTACGGGCTGTAACATGATTGACAAGCCCCGGGGGTTGATCATGTATGACTGAACTCTTGCTAGTCCTCATATTTTGTAACGACTAGCTTCATGATCATTCCGAATATATAATGTATGGGACGCCTTACTATTGTGTATTTGGTGGTCTGCCATCTTGTAACTATTATTAGTTGGTTGAGATTGAGACAATAGGCTATTTTATGACCTTAAGAGACTGATGGATTGTAGTAAAACCCTCACATATCTAGACAGCCGTGACCGTATAGCGGTATGGATCCCATTCCGTTATACGTAGCTGGCTATGTCTGCCCCCGCTCTCCAGTATTCTGGTTCTGGGGCGTGACATATATGGCATGATATTATGTGTCTTGTTACGTCCCTCTGAGGACCTGGTTATCTCGCCAGGTGTGTGCTATTGTCTTTCGCAGGTGTTCTAACTCTAGCCGTGACCATCGCTATTTCTTCGAGGATGATTGCACTTGGATCGTCTTCGCTTCACTCACCAAAAATTATTTCTTTTCTCATGTATTTTTTCTTTACTTGTTGGTAGTGGATTTGTCTCCGCCCAACATATTGTATCAAAACAATTCATTATCATTATATGATATCTTTTATTCATTTATTTTGTGTAGATGAGATTAGTTATGGTTCTACTGCATTTTACAGCTTATGTATCCATACGAGGCCTATGTACTTCGTATGAATACAGCTGGCATGTCTACGTTCCTAATCCTACGTATTTTGGGACTGGGGCGTTACAAGTGCAGCCAACAGTTTCAAGCGCCTGAACCCTCCATTCTTTGACGGCAGTGAAGATGTTATCGTTGCTGATGCATGGCTTCAGGACACAGAGGTGATTCTAGAAGCAGCCAGGACTCCAGAAGACGAGAAGGTGGCCGTGGTGCGCCTGCAGTTATTGGATCTTGCCCGCAGCTGGTGGGCGGCGCAGGCCGTTGGATTAGTGGCACTATCACCTGGGCAGTATTCCGTGAGAGATTCCAGGCCAAGTATTTCGATGCTGTAGCTCGATACGATCTACAGATGAGGTTCACCAATCTGAAGCAGATGGACATGACGGTCGACGGATATATGGCCGAGTTTTCGAGACTGAGTCGGTTTACTCCCATGTTGGTAGCGACCGAGTTTGACAGAGCCCAGCGGTTCCAGCAGGGGCTCCATCTGGAGATTTTATTGGCAGTGGAGCAGTTTGAGCATCAGACTTTTGATGCAGTGTTGAGAGCAACCAGGAGGCATGAGTATACCTCCCAGAGGATCGTAGATAGGACCGGGGGTCGGAAGCGATCCCATGGCCAGATGAATCAGTCTCCAACACCAGCCCCGACAGCTAGGGCTTTGACCATTGGAGCTCCGAGGCGGGCGGCCTCAGTGATGTCGGTTCAACTTTCAACCCCAACGTACCCTCAGCAGCAGAAGCAGAAGCAGTCTTCCGCAATGGGTTGCACTCATTGTGGGAAGCCGGGGCATGTGGTATCAGAGTGTCGTAGAGCACAGGAGTTGTGCTTGGTTTGTGGTGCCCCGGACCACAGGATTGGGAACTTTTCGAACAGGGGGAGTTCATCTTCATCAACCTTTTCTAGTCCTTCAGTTAGGGGACCAGTTCCAGTACCAGTCCAGCAGCAGCAGCAGTACCCATTCCCGAGGCCATTGCCGCCGCAGGCCCTGTCATTCCAGCAGCAGAGGCCACAGCAGTATGCCCAAGCCCAATTCCTGATCCAGAGCAGGCAGAGAGGTTTTTAGCAGAGGGGATCCGCACCCAGAGGACATGGTCAAGTGCTGGCTTTGACCATGGAAGAAGAAGGATTAACACTAGGTGAGGTGGTGGCAGGTACAATTCTCGTCAACACCTTTCCAACTTCAGTATTATTTGACTCTGGTGTATCGCATTCATTTATGTCTGCACGATTCGTGATACAGATAGGATTGGAGCCCGAGTCATTATCAGTAAGGCTTAATATACTTACTGGTAATAGACTTGTGGGAGTAGATAGAGTGTTTTCCTCGTGTCGGATCGTAGTTAGCGGTAGAGAGTTTTTCGCTAGGTTGATAGAGTTTCTGATGGCCGATTATGATGTGGTCTTAGGGATGGATTGGTTGAGAGACCAGTATGCTAGGATAGACTGCCATATTGGCAGGGTTTTTTTTAGCATTCCCGGCGAGCCAGGGTTTTCCTTTACCAGAGGCGAAGTTGAACCTTCTCCTCCAGTATTGCGGATGGCAGTAGCAACAGTGCAGTTACCCCGGATAGTCGAGGAGTTTTCGGATGTTTTTCCAGAAGAGCTTCCAGGAATGCCGCCAGAGCGAGAGATCGAGTTTACCATAGACTTGATCCCAGGGATAGCCCCAGTGTCAGAGAGAGTCTATAGGATGGCGCCGTCAGAGTTGGAGATATTGTACAAGATGATTGAAGAACTTAGAACTAAGAGATTCATTCATGCTAGTGGATCGCCTTGGGGAGCCCCGATGCTTCTTGTGAAAAAGAAGGATGGTACGTCCAGGTTATGTGTAGATTATCGTACCTTGAACTCAGTGACAATCAAGAACAGATACCCTCTCCCTAGGATAGATTACTTATTTGATTAACTCAAGGGGACAGCAGTATTCTCGAAGATTGACTTGCGGTCAGGATACCATCAGATCAGACTCAGAGAGCAGGACATCCCGAAGACAGCTTTCAGATCTAGATATGGGCATTAGAAGTTCCTTGTTATGCCATTTGGAGCAACCAATGTGCCGGTTGTATTCATGGACCTCATGAATCGTATCTTCATGCCTTACTTGGATCAGTTTGTGATTGTGTTCATAGACGACATCCTGGTCTATAGCAAGAGCGAGGCAGAGCATGAGCAGCATCTCCATGTGGTTCTTCATATTCTCAGGAAGCACCAGTTGTATTCCAAGTTTAGTAAATGCGAGTTCTGGATCGATCGTATTTCATACTTATCATATCATCACCAGAGGAGAAGTAGAAGTGGATCCCCAGAAGATCGTGGCTATTGAGACGTGGCCAGTACCTAGTACAGTTGCAGAAGTTCGCAGTTTCCTTGGCTTGGCCGGTTACTACCGACAATTTATTTCAGACTTTGCTCGAATTTCAGCGCCATTGACCCAGTCTACCCGCAAGGATGTGCAGTTTGCTTGGACAGCAGGATGTCAGGATTCTTTTGAGAAGTTGAAGCGAGGTTTGATGACGGCACCCATTCTCACGCTTCCAGATGGGACCGGAGAATTCTCAGTGTATTGTGATGCTTCAGACAGAGGTTTAGGATGTGTTCTGATGCAATATGGGAAGGTAATAGCTTATGCGTCACGACAACTTCGTGATCATGAGAGAAATTACCCAACCCATGACTTGGAGCTGGCAGCAGTGGTGTTTGCACTTAAGTTGTAGAGACACTACTTGTATGGAGATAGGGTGGAGATTTTCACCGACCACAAGAGCCTGAAGTATGTGTTCACCCAGAAGGATCTTAACATGCGTCAGAGAAGATGACTAGAGCTACTTGTGGATTATGATGTCAAGCTGCAGTATCATCCTGGGAAGGCCAATGTAGTAGCAGATGCATTGAGTAGGAGAGCCAGAGTTTATTTCCTAACAGTGCAGCCAGAGTTATTAGCAGATCTTCAGAAGATGGGTATTAAAGTTGTCCTTCCTACCAGTGTGGCATTGATGGCCAGTATGCGAGTTCAGTCCACTATAGTCGAGAGGATCCGGATGGCGCAGTCAACAGATTCTAAGCTTCAGCGGCTCAGAGCAGAGTGTGAGGCAGGACGACGGCCAGAGTTATGTATCCATGAAGACGGTACATTTCGACATGGGAGGCGCCTTTGTGTAACCAGTGGTGATATCAGACAGAAGATCATGGCAGAGGCTCACAGTTCTCAGTATTTCGTTCATCCCGGTGGTACAAAGATTTATCGAGATATTCGTCAGCACTTTTGGTGGAATGGCATGAAGAGGAAGATATCCCGGTTTGTCTCTTGGTGTTTGGTTTGCCAACAAGTTAAAGCTGAACATCAGAGATCGGCTGGATTCTTTAGCCCTTGCCAATTCCAGAGTGGAAGTGGGAGCATATAACCATGGATTTTGTGACAGGATTACCTAGGTCCCCGGCCGGTAGAGATGCTATTTGGGTTATTATAGACAGGCTCACGAAGGTGGCTCACTTTCTCCCGTTTAGAGTTGGTCAGTCGACGGCTCAGCTGGCAGAGATGTACCTCAGGAAGATCGTCAGATTTTACGGTGTACCAGTCAGTATCACCTCGGACAGAGATTCCAGATTTACGTTGCACTTTTGGCGTAGTCTGCAGGAGAGTTTGGGAACTCACCTCCAGTTCAGCTCAGCTTATCATCCGCAGACAGATGGTCAGTCAGAGCGTACCATACGGACCTTGGGAGATATGTTGCAATCTTGTACACTCGACTTCGGTGGTTCGTGGGAAGATCATCTGCACCTGGTGGAGTTCTCGTACAACAACAGTTTTCAAGCTAGTATCAGATGGCACCGTTCGAGGCACTCTATGGTAGGAAGTGCAGATCCCCGCTAGCATGGGACGATGTTGGAGAGAGGCAGATGCTAGGTCCGAAAATGATTACTCGGACAGTTGAGGTGGTCAGAAGAGTTAGAGATCATCTTCGCGTCGCACAAGATCGCCAGCGTCATTGGGCCGATTCTCATCGGCGTCCCCTTGAATTTTCTGTCGGCGACCATGTATTCCTGAGAATTTCGCCTAACCGTGGCATCATTCGTTTCGGCGTACAGGGAAAGCTTAGTCCTAGGTATATAATTAAAGATCTCTACGAGAGGAAGACCGCCGACAACAAAGCTTTTCTGAGTCGAAAGTTTGTCAATCTCAAGTTTAAGGAAGGTGACTCCATATATGAACATCTAAATAAAGTTCAAAGTATTGTGAATCAGCTTGCATCCATGAAGATGGTGTTGGACGACGAGCTTCAAGCCCTTCTTTTGCTTAGCTCGTTGTCGGATAGTTGTGAGACTCTGGTGGTGTCTCTTAATAACTCTGCACCTGACAGAATCGTATTAATGAACCAAGTTATAAGTAACCTTTTGAATGAAGAAATCCAAAGAAAGTCATCCGGATCCTTCCATTCTCATGCTCTTGTTACCGAGAATAGAGAAAGGAGCAAAAGCTGACAGCCTCAGAACCGAGACAAGTTGTCACGCCCCAGTACCGAAATACTGAGACGGACTTGGCCAGCTACTCCATATGAGGTATATAAACGTCATACGACGATTGTGGCTGTCAAGAGACAGGGGGGTGCATGCTACAATCAAGTCTCCTATGGTCCCACAGAGCATCTATGTCTCAATTAATTAAAACAAGAAGCAGTAAATAATGATCATATAAGATAAAGCAGTAAGGCGTCCCCGACGCTTCATCAAAATGATTCATGAGCCCAGCTATACAAAATGATAAGCTAGTACCGAAAGTCAATAGTACATAACCGTAGTCAGCTGCAGTCTGATTTAATTACAATTATGTAAGGAACTAAATGTCCAAAACTATCGGCTAAACAGGTGCCGGTGGCTAAACGCCAAGTACAAAATAGAAGATATTAGAGCAGTGAAGAAGAAACCCACTCATGGTCCCTGGCACCCATACTCCTGGTGTACACCAATGTTCGGGTAGAAAGCTGGATCCTCTGGCGCTGCTACGAGATCTGGCCAAACAAAACCAGCGGGGTTAGGCCCCGAATAGCAAGTACCACAAGAGAGCACAAAAGAGTGAGATAAAACCCAAGCATAATAATAAGACCTGATTCACGAGTTATAGGCTTATACCCTATCATCGAGATAATACGACACCCTTACAACCAAACAAGGACAAACGATGCCAATATCATGCCGAGATAAGATATATCCTATAACCATGGGCAGGTGAAGGGCTTCTTATCGTAACTTCGGTCCATAGCCTATCGCAGCACAATAGCCCAACCCAACAACCAAACAAGGACATGGGTTGGACCATGCACCACGATAGTACATGTTCCTCAGTTACTAACAGAAGAAAACATATCACAAACAAGTCGACTTATAAGCGATCAATCAATCCTACGGCTTTCTATAATTTGTCTGGATTATCCCAGTAATACAATATAGGAATCTTCAGATCGTATCGCATTCCAACAGGGCTAGCCAAACCTGTAATGCCCCAGAACCAGAATACTGGAGAGCGGGGGCGTATATAGCCAGCTACGTATATTGAAGTGCAATCCATCTCGCTATACGGTCACAGCTGTCTAGATACATGAGGGTTTAACTACAAGCCATCAGTCTCTTAGGGTCATAAATAAGCCTATTGTCTCAATCTCAAGCAAGTAATAACAGTTACAGAGCACCAAATATACAATAAGGCATCCCATACCTTACATATTTGGATGATCATGAAGCTAGTCGTACAAAATGTCAAGACTAGCAAGAGTTTTAGTCATACATGATCAACTCTAGGATTTGTCAATCATGTCACAGCCCGTAGGCAGACAGTAAATAAAGGTGCAATCGAGCTAAACACGTGCTCGTCGGCCAAACGCCTCAAAAGAATACTTTACAATAGAGTGGGAGAGCCAAAAATAAACCCACTCGTTGCCAGGGTTACGTCTGGTGGTCACCATCTGGCTGGAAGGGAGGTAGATCCTCTGGAGCTGCTCTGATATCTGGCCATACAAAATCAGCTGGGTCAGACCCCAGAAAGAGCAAGTGCCACAAAGGAAGCTTCACTTAGGAACTAAAATCAGCATATAATAAATGAATATTAAAGGTAATTATAAAATAAACTGATAATAACATGGAAAACAACAGTGAATTGAGTACGAGGAAACCATTCAAGTAGCCAGGTCACAACCCTTAAACCAAACAAGGACCGGGGTTGTAACCCTTCACCTGAATAGAAATCCGTCTCAAATACTGTTGGTGAAGGTAAAACATGATGAGCTTGACATAGGGTGAAATAAGGCAATAAACGAAGAGAGGATAAAGAACTGCTCCGGGAGCCAGGTTACAACCCTTAAACCAAACAAGGACCGGGGTTGTAATCCTTCGCCTGAACAGAACCTTGCCCCTGATCTTTATTGTTAAGGTAAGCATAAATAATCGTGCTATTGAAGTAAGGTAAAACTTGACGAGCATGACATGGGGTGCAATAAGACAATAAATGAATCACTACAACAAATAGGGCCTACAATAGCAGTTTTTCTATAGCGTTCAAGTGTCCCCGCTATAGAATGTTATCAACAATAGCGTTCTTTCTGCAATACTATAAAAATATCTATCTATAGCATTTCTTGAATGCTGTAGAATATATATTGGTGCCAATAATTTTTGCTGACTTTGGTTTTGGAGGCAAACCAAAATATTTCCCTCAAAACCAAAATTTGGGAGACACACAGTACAAAATTGAAATTCTCATTACTAAACCTAGCCTCTCCGTCTTCCCATTCTCTCTCCCGTGCCACTATTTCCTATCCGATATTTAGGTCAGCGGATTGGAGGAAATAGGTCATCTCCTCCTCTAAAAATCCCTCCTTTCAAATTTCCTCTCTCTCCTTCTCTGTGATCGGTCAGCCATAGGTAGGATTCTGCTCCTCTCCTCCTCCTCTAAGCCATCAGTAGGATTTTGCTCCTCTCGGTAGGATTCTTCTCCTCTCCTCCCTATAGTAAGCCATCGGTAGGGTTCTGCTCCTCCTCCTCCTCCTCTCCTCCGGTTATTCTCCCCTCTCCTCCTTCTCTAATATTTTTGTGTTTAACAGATGCTCCATGAAGTCCTTCCTCGTCCAGGAAGGAGATCCCACCGGCCAGGACCTACGGTACATCTCAAAACCCTAACCCTAATTTTTTTTTGGTTATTTTTCAGAAATTTTTGCAATTTTCTATTATTAGATGTTCGATTATTTGCCCCTTGCATACTAGTTGTAGCTATCCAGTTGAAGTAACAAGTAGAATTTTCTGCTTTACACTTTGCATCCTTCTGCTTCCAGATTGATTGTTTTCGTTGAGAGGACTGTAAAATTGGTTTCTCCCAGAAAATTAGATTGGTTAATTAATTATTTGGTTCACAGGAAAATCACAAGAGTGGATATATCCTTAGAAAAAAGTAATTTTCCAAATTTAACTTCTCAAGATGTTATTAGCATTTTAGCCAACGGAACAATCTGGAAACTGACCTTTTTTCATGGAAAAACAATTGTATCCATCTTTTCTGTTTGTAGAGTTCCTTATGTCTATATTCTTTTTTCATCCATTTATTAATGTGAATATGTGGTATCCAAACGGATGATTGGCGATGTGGAAGGAAATCAAGATTCATAAACAAAAATGTGGCGGGACCACATGATATTGGTTACTCTCTTCCTCTTTCCCTCTTTCCCATTTTTTCTCACAACTTTCAACCTGCTTTTGATTTTCAAATCTTGGCAAATAATTAGAAATTCTACTACAAACAATCTTTCAAAAATATTTTCATATAGAAATTTTCTAGTACTCATCTGTTAAGTTGTGCAAATAGATGAAATTTACCTATTGGATGCAATTCATATTCAACGACATATCATTGACTAGTGTTAGAAGACTTGTTTATCCTTTTCTCATCTTCTACTTGATTGCGATTTTAGTTGGTAAATGGTCCCTTCAATATTTTGTGAAATTGCCTTGTGCAGTCTACATGGACTGGGCCATTCACAACCTCCAGTGCTCTTGTTAGCACACCAGCTGTATCTGCAACTCCTTTGCCATTATCTACTACATCTGCTGTTCCTTTAACCTGCAACTGGACAGAGCACACCTCTCCTCAAGGATTTAAGTACTACTATAACAGTGTTACACAGGAAAGTAAGGTGAGACTGCTGTATTGCCTTTTGTTCTGATATTGCACTTTTTCTTTGTTGAATCAAATGTCTGAATCAATTCTTTCTTTTCCAGTGGGAAAAACCCAAAGAACTTTTAATTTTTGAGCAACAGCAGCAGCAAAAACTTGCTGTCCAGCAGCTTCAATCACCGGCTCAGACTACCTCACATTCACAGGTTCAAAGTTAAGATGTTTCTCTATTTGCTTTCAACTGGTATGATTCAATTTTAAATCCTACATCCATTTATTAAACTGAAACAAAACATCCAAGAAATGTGTTCACAATTCATATTGTTCAAGCATCATGTTATTTTCTCGTCATCATTATTTTGTTTTCTTGCAAGTTTTGAATGACAGTGACATGAAAGCCACCTTCTCAGGACCCTTAAAAGTATCTGTCCATTAAAAGCATATAATTACATGGGTAGAATAGCTCATCGGAATTGCCCTTGCTCAAATATGGAAAATGAATTCAAAGTTTCATGCATTCAAATATCTTTCTAATTTCTACAATGTTGAAATGTTTCTTTGTACAATTTTGAGATGGGCAGTGTTTGGTCTGTCTGGATAAATTTAACCTGTTCAGTATAATTTATAAATGCGGTCAGAGGTTCTCACCAGTTTTTCTACTTTCAGGACTTCAATTATGCACAGCTACAGGCAGAAACAAATGGTAGAAAAATACTATGGACATATTGACTTCAATTATGCACAGCTACATATTGACTTTTATTCCTCCCCAGGCAGAGTCGGTGACTCAAATATGGCTAGAAAAATTCAAAATCATGAATACATGGACATCGAGAACCTGTGCAAGTACGATGTTTAGAGCCAGAAACAAATGGTGGAAACATTTTACTCATTTGAAGTTGTAATTGAACATTCTGTTCTTGACTCTGTTACTAATGAGGTTTAAGCTTTTCCATACTCTATTTATTTTTGGAATCACATGTTAATTATTAATACTCTTCAGCCATCTTTATATACTTTGTGCATGACTAAATTCTCCATGTATCGACCTGTGATCATGCTTTGCGATACTTTGTTCAGTTTTTAGCCATCTTTATATAGTTTGCATGGTCAAGTTCTCTCAACTTTTGACTTGGGATGAGAACTTTTTGATACTTTCATTTTCAGAATCCAACTGTCATTCCTCTTTGGAGTCCTTGTTGAGATAAGTACTTAACTGGCCTTATGGATTTTTGTCCGAACATATCCTTGTCTTATGGATTTTTGTCATTTAGTTAATTTGATGTTTGTCCCTATTAAACCTCCGTATTTTGATATCTTGAAGCCAATGTTCAGCAGGTTCCTAACAATCATATTTATTTTCGGTTTCCTTCCAGGGCCTTCACCCTACAACAAAATACCATGATGCAGCTCTAGCAGTTGATGGTTGTGCAACTACAATAATCTATATCAAGCAAGTTCGAGCAAAGTGTGGATGTGCCACTCACCCCAGAAGCATTGCTGAACGGGTTGGTTTATACTTGATTATATCTTTAAGATGTAATGCGACTTAGATTGATACCAATGACATGATTATGCATTTATCATCTATATGTATTATTAACCATATGTATGTCTCCAACTTTAATTTGACCTACAAGATTCAGATTGAGCATTTTTATTTGTTGTTTCTTTTTGTACCACAGGCAATGAGAACAAGAATCAGTGACAAGTTGAGGAAGTTGCAGGAACTTGTACCTAACATGGACATGGTAAGCGAGGAACTACAATGTAATCTCTATAAAGATGCAATTTGCTCTGAACTTCAACTTCAACTTACTCATGTACTGTCTTCATTCTTGTTATACATGTGTATTCTTTTGGATGACCTCAGTTCTTAGGATGAGATTATTAGAGAGAATAAAAGTCAATATGTATAGACGATTCATTTGTTTGGAGTGATTTTAGTAGCCTGGTAGAGGGCTTATAAGTGTACCCAGAGGGCTTTCAAGTGCTACCACAGGGCGGTGAATTTGAATCCCAATGATTCAGAAGTTGGGGGTGAGCGATGAGGGATTTACTTATTCAAAATTTAAGCTAAATGCTTTATAATTTTAGGTTTATATATGTTATTGAGCTAAAATTTTGATTATTGAGCTATTATTTCATGATATTTTTCTTAGTACTATGCTACTCTGCTACAATGTTGTGCTAGTTCCTTATAGCACTGCTACAATGTTGTGCTTATTCCCTATACAACACAGTTATTGTGTTGTTTAACTTCTAGAATACTGGTTATTCTAATGAGATCACTTGTTATTATATTGCTCATATTTCTGAGTAGTATATATTCATGTTCAATGCTCTTTATGTGATTATTTTCATCTAAAGTGATATGCTCATTTTAGTATTCAACTTTCTATAAGAAAATGATGGGTTTTTCCCTCTTTTTTTCCTTTACTGCTGGTAATCAGGCTAAATAGACCCTACAATATATTGGAAATGTTGGAAAGACATCGATTTTCTAAACAAAAAGATAAGGCTTGGTTTCTCAGAATACCCATGCTTGGGTTAGATATTCATTGATGCAGTAGCAATAGTTTCTAATTCAACTATATTTTCTTCCTTCTTTCTCAATTTCAGATATTTTGAACTAGATGTATGACAACATATTTTAATAGGGTTTTGTTTGGTGGACAAATATTTCCTTTTTCTTGTGGGTTTGTCATCCCAGGTTGTGCGCTTTTGTTGATTTGTAGGAGGTCAAACTTATTACCTTTTCATTAAACCTTTCTAATAAATTTTAATTTATGTGGTTGCCTGCTTTCATCATCTCATCTTTTATCTGATTTGATATAGGGAATTTATTGTGGCCAATGGGACAAGAGGAGATAACCCATAGTTAGGTCCTTTTATCATTTCAGTTTGGAAATAATATGATTAATATTCACACTGCAAGTGTTGTTTGATAAGCCCCTGATCAACACAGGGTCTTTGAAAATTAGGTCCTTTGGTAAGACCCTGATCAACCATGTTGAGCCAATATGAAAGAGAATTGAATTTCCTGATTCAAATAGTGATCAAAGATGGAGCTGTAAATAAGTTGTGAATTTAGTGACCAAAAGTTTAACAAGTAGAAACTGAAGTTACACTGTCGTTTGAAGTTACAAACCTGGGCTCAGTCTCACCGAAGGACAGCAGAACAACTAGAAAAGAAGAACCTGTTTGCCTCCCTTAATTTACTACCAAACATTTGATTGCCTAGATATATTTTTCTTATTTTTTATATCATAATGTGTTTTCTTCTCAATTTTGTGTAGGTTGGCGTATATATTTTTGATGGTTGTGGATAGCTGCTAGAAGGAAAGAGGCGATCGAGCTATTTTTTGGCCTACAGATATTTGTAAATGGAATGGTTTATTTTGGACTACAGATACTTTGTAAATGGAATGGTTTATTTTTGCGTACAACTACTTTTTACATCTTGAATGTTTTAATGACTACTACTTTTTGTATATCTTGAATGTTCCAATGAAACATTTCATTTTTTGGCAATCTTTACTATATCTTGATTGATCGAAATGCAAGTTGCGATTGAAATTGTTTGCGATTATTATTATTTATATGTGATACAAAACAGGTTATGAAATATGAAATTCTGTAGCAGATATGAAATAATATGAAATTCTGTAGCAGGTTTATAGCACTCAAAACGTCTAAATTGCTGCTACCACGATAGCATATGATGAACACTATAATAAATCAAACCATTCATCAAACGCTATAAATCATCCACAGCATTCACAAACGCTATAAAAAATTCACAGCATTCATAAACGCTATAAGTAATCCACAGCACTCACGAACGCTATAAACTATCTACAGCGTTCTAGAATGCTATAAAGTATTTATAGCATTCATAAACGCTATACACCATCAACAGCATACACGAACGCTATAAACCTTCTACAGCATTCATGAACGCTATAAACCTTCTACAGCATTCATGAACGCTATAATGTTATAGCGTTCACATGTCTGGACATACTATAGCGTGGGCGATCATAGCAGACAGAATATGCTATAGAAGGCTTTCTATAGCGTTCTGCGCATGCTATTGTAGGCCATATTTGTTGTAGTGAATAGAGGACACAGAACTGCTCCGGGAGCCAGGTTACAACCCTTAAACCAAACAAGGACCGGGGTTGTAACCCTTCGCCTGAACAGAACTGGTCCCCTGTGTTAGCCCAATGATTATATCATGTTTTTGAATATGGCTAATCAATTAAGTTTACCATAATGATATCACTACTATTCATGTAATCACTATTATGTTACTACTTAAACTTAGCATTGTCTTATATTAGCATTGCTCTAAATGTTCTATATCATATTGCTATAGAAGTATTATATTGTTCTGTTTGTCTAACATGTATTTGTAGACATGCTGTAAGCATGATCAAACATGATCAAACCAGGACATATGCAATGGAAAATTATTGATGGGCCAAAGATGGCGTTATACAAGAAGATTTCTCTGAACCTCCTAACGACCTATCCGGGGCCTCGCATCGGGGGTTCCGCTGCCCGGTCAGCGGACAGGGGTCGAGGGGGCAGCGCCCCCCGTCAGGGGTTCGGAGGCGAAGCCCCCGAAAGGTATTCAGATTTCCAGATCTGTTTATCTTTGGACGACCGTCGTCAAAGAAAAAAGGCGTCTTCAAGTCTGCTCAAATATTTGAAGAAAGGCGTCATCAAAGGGCTCTTGGTTTTTCTATTTCATCAATGTATTTTGCATATTTATTGAGTCTAGAAATACGATGTAAACTGTATCGTACTGACAAATAGGCTACCCAAGAAACGTTTTCAAAATACCCTTTCATTTTGAAAACAAGCCCACTTACAAAAGCCCAAACTACTTCCTAACTGTTTGACTTTTTCAAAAAGCCCAAAACCAATTTGCGAAAACCCTAACAGAACTCCAACAGAACTCCAGGAGAATTCGGCCAGAGTTCGGCCAAAATTCGGCCAGAGTTCGGCCAGAGTTCGGTTAGTGAACGTTGCTTTTTGAACTTGGTCTTCCTGCAGTTACGGATCCCACCGAGATTTTCTCATAGAGTTCTGCCCGAATTCTGCCCGAATTCTGTCAGAATTCTGCCCGAATTCTGTCAGAATTCTGCCTTTGGAAAAACTATAAATAGAGAAGAATTTCGATCATTTCAACACACTCTTTCACTTTCATATCTCTTCTCTATAAGCCTACTACTTCTTCCAAAGTATTTTGAGCTATTCATTTTCAAATCCCAAGCCAGTTATAATCCTCTAGTCGATTTGCCAGTGCGGTACGATCTAGAAGTTTCAGAGTGGTTGTAATCGGAGGCTTGATTGAAGTTACACACTTCACAATTGAAGTTGGTCGAGTACTTCGGATCAAAGTTCGCGTTGTAGAAGTTGCAAGATCTTCGGATGAAAACTTGTGGTGATTTTCCATAGTGGATTCAACTGGAAGCTAGAGTTCTTCCGACTGGACTAGTCCTCAACAGAGGAAAACCAGTATACATCCTTGTGTTTGCGTTTGCTCTCTACTCTCTACTTTTCATTTACATATCTGTGATATATTATCTGTGATCTTGTTACTAATATTTTTTAAATAGTTAATTTTTCGCTGCCTACTCTATTCATCCCCCTCTAGAGTATTACGCTTTACAAATCGTTCCTACAATCGGTCCTACACCCTGATCATTATTGTTAAGGCAAGCATAAGTAATCATGTCATGTCATAATCTTGTACAGGATCAGGACGAGACGAAGCTCGGCTAGACTCCATCCAATCAATCACGGCCAAGCAAGGAGTACGGCTTGATACTTTAACTAACTAGGGTTATCACATGCCTAGTTACTAGAAAGATGCAATGAGATTATTCCAACAGCCACAAGTCCTGCAGACCATCCAGGTTATCCAGACGCAATTAGGGGATTAAATTCATGTGGGTACACTGTCCAAGAAACACATGTACCCTTAAGTAGTTTGGTGGTTGCAATACATGTCAGTGTGCTAGAAATGTGCCCTACTCGACGGTAGGCTACAAATCCCATGATGGGGCGCCCAGATAACGGGATTGCCTGTAGCTGGGAAATCTCTCCATGACTACTGGATTTTCTAGTTATTAGCCTTAGTCAATTTCAGTAGATACCCCTGACCGTGGCATTCAGGTGTCCCTGTCCTAGACATGATGCAAGACAATACTAGTTTATTTGTACAAACACAATCGTCCACGGTGTCCAATCCATTTATTATAATCATGTCATGCAAGCTGTCGCAACAGATTTCAATAGTTACCATCGTGCGTAATTGCCATATCTTGTTATGTCATGCCATGTCATGTCGTGTCATGTCATGCACCATTATTAGTCCGGTCATATCACTCAATCCGTGCTTATCAATTCATGAATAGTGCAAGGCATAAAAGACAATCGGGTACACAAGGGCTCAAGGTTCTACGCGAGTGAGCCTCTACGCTAGGCCGAGGGCCTCAAGCTTAAAGCGGCTCTACGCTAGCAAGAGCAAGGAAGAGATAGCTCTACGCGAGTGAAAATGCACGTGGGTGGGGTTCTACGCTAGCCGGGTTATACGCAAGCGAAATTACACGCGCGTAAGAATTTTACGCGAGTAGAATTCTACGCGCGCAAACACCCGAGCAAAACTCTATGCATGCGAAAGTCTACTCGAGTCAAAGTCTGCACGAGTACGACTCTACGCGAGCGGAAGGGTCCCGGCGTAGAGTTCGAATACACTAGCACGCAATTGCGTGTGCGTAAAAGGGGCACTACGCAGGCACGTTAAGACGTGAGCGTAAAAAGGCTGAATAATACGCTGGCACGCAATACGTGGGCGTAAAAGGGCTAAACACTACGCTAACACGTTAGAACGTGTGTGTAAAACTCCGTCTTCTCTCTATGGCCAAGACAAGCATGCGTAAAAGCTCAGGAACTCGAGGAACTCCATCTCGGCCAAGACTTGGTGAAATCCGGCCATCTCAAAACCAAACATGCGTAAAATCGAAATCCCTACTACATGGGAATCTCCAATTCGGAAACAACCAAGTTTAGAAGATCAAAACCAAGAAGATCTAAATACTAAAAACTTAGATCTACATGAAATGAGCCATGGAATTCGAAAATGCTAAGTACTAAAGTGACTTTGAATCTTGTGGAGAAGAAAATAGAACAATAAAACTTGAGTTCCTCTATGAAGCAAGTTGCACTTGCCTAAACCTCCTGTTAGGTGGAAGAGAGTAGTGGTGAGGAAGAAGAAGAGTTAATCAAAAGTAAATGAGGAGAGAGAGAGAGTGGGCGGCTAATAAAGGAAAGAAGGGGTGGTAGATGGGGTTGGTCCACATAAAAACCAATCCAAACCGAACCAAGACAACCAAGCCGAACCAAGCAAGTAAAATGCCAAGATAAACCATGCAATGAGACATGCAATATACGTACACGTATACCAAAATACGTAATACGAACCACGGTCGTTACAACTCTACCCACCTTAAAAGAATTTCGTCTACGAAATTTAATTAAGAGGCTAGAGAGCCAAGGACAAGCTATACTAATCACAGACAAGCTATAACAAGGCAATCAATCAAGCAATAATTCATTAATCAAGCAAGGAACTTAGATCATAAGGTATAAGGAAGATATTATACCTTACGAGTCAAACAGGTCGGGATATCGCGATCGGATATCATCCTCACGCTCCCACGTTGACTCACCCAAAGAGTGATTACCCCAAGCAACACGGACTAAACTAATAGTCTTGTTCTTGTGTATCTTCTCTCTTCAGTCCAATATAGAGACGGGCCTCTTCTCATACGAAAGGTTGGTACCAACAACCAATTTCGAATGGTCCAGGATGTGGCTCGGGTCCGGGATATATCGTCGTAGTTGGGATATATGGAACACGTCATGCACCTCACTCAGCGATGGCGGAAGAGCGAGACGATAGGATACATCTCCTACTCGCTCCAGGATGTCGAACGGTCCTATAAGTTTCTTCCACAAGCTGTTCGCCGAAGTCTCATTTGACACATGATGGAATACAATGTCATCCACCCATTGTCGAATGGTGCCAATAGTCTTACGGTCAAGCTTCTTTAATTCTTCTGCCGTCATGGACTCTGGCTTGGAGGATTCACCTTCAACTGGTACGTAGAGGTCCTTACAATAAAAAAAGGTCCATCATCTTCGCCTTCCATATAATCCAATTGTGGCCATTCAAGCTGATCATTCGAATATCGCCAATGGAAGGCTCCATCTCAACACAAGAAGATTAGCAACATGTGCTTTGATACCACTGTTAGGAAAAAATAAGGCCTTTTTCGTCTTTGTGATGATATGAGAATAAACTAAAAGTGAAAGAAAGAGAAGATAAGAAATATAGCACACACACAAGATTTACCGAGGTTCAGCTCAATTTGAGCCTACGTCCTCTGCCCGTCCCTTCTTCGCCGTTTTCACTATAATCAAATAAAAGATTACAAAAGGCCTTCTCTCAAGTTGGTACAACTTAACTTGATGATCACTTTCTCTCATAAACTCACTTGAAGTGGATTACAAGTATAAGGATTACAACTTGTGTGTAATTGTGTTGTTCTTGCAACTTGTTCTTGTTCTCAACCTTCACCATCTTCCTCCTATTTATAGAGAGGATATGCCTCTTGGGTACACCACATTCGTTGAATGGAGAAGACCAAAGAATAGTTCTTCCATCTCCCAAGCTTCGTTCCTCCTTTCAAGGTTCGATCTTCTTTCTTTAAGGTTCATTCCTCATTCTCCAAGGTTCGTTGCATGGAGAAAGGTTCGTTGCATGTAGTCATCATGGGGATTGATCCCGTTTCCATCATTCTGGAGCAGCAACAACAACGACGGTATACCACGATATATTGTCAGGATGTTCCGGAGCACAGTATGTCATGGACATCATAACAATGATGTACCGATGGTGTACCATTCCTTTTTATACGCTTTGCACAGACTTATAATACACGCTCAAATCAAGTTATCTTTGTAGCCATCGACTCCTCCGAACTTCTCCGACACAAATATGATACTTGTCGCACTTCGGAATATTTTTTTATATAGGTTAAAAATTCCACCTAATACCAACACATGATCAACATGAAAAGTAGAAAGAGGGAAAAGAAAGAAGGGAAAAAAAAAGTATATATATTGTCATGTCCTAACTCATCTTTTAACTAAAACTATTAGATCTAAATAATCCAAGTCATTCTAAATGTGAACCGAAAAAAAACGTATTAAAATTGATGTTTGTGTTGTTATGTGTTCTTTTCTTCTATTGTCATCCTCTGTTTTCTTAGTAAGTTAATAATACTGAATATATATATATACATATATAGCAAATGATCTCTAGCCTAGTGGTTAAGAGAGATGCATACGGCCCAAGTGGTCGGGAGTTAGGGTGCAACTCGGACGGGTTGGGTCGGGCTTGAGGTCAACCCGAGCCCAACTCGATGAATCATAAGTCTAGCCCGAGCCCAAGCCTGGCCCGACCTCGGGTTCAACATATGAAGCCCAAGACCAAGCCCGGAGGATCGGGTTTGGCTCAGGTTGAACTCGGGTTGGGTCGGGTCCATCAGGTTTATCGGGCTCTAATATACTAACTGAAATAATTTTAAACAAAAGTAATATTAAACACATAATTAAATAGCAATCAAGTCTTGATCATTACAAAATACAGACTGAAATAAAATTTTGGATAAAGAGTTGAAGAGTTTGGGTGAAGAAGTTTAGGAGTTAAAGAAGTATGACTATATATATATATATATATATATATATATATATATATATGCAATGGGTACTTGTGGCGAACTCGCCTCCACTGAGGCTCGAACTCCTGACCACTTGGGCCGCATGCATCTCTCTTAACCACTAGGCTAGAGGTCATTTGCATATATATATATATATATATATATATATATATATATATATATATATATATATATATATATATATATATATATATATATATATATATATATATATAAAGTTAATGGTATTTAATATTAAAATCCAAAAAAGCAAATGGTCTCTGGCCTAGTGGTTAAGAGAGATGCATGCGGCCCGAATGGTCAAGAGATCGATTCCCGGTGGGAGCGTTTGCCACAATTACCTTCTTTCAAAAAAAATATATATATATATATAAAGTCGGGTTTCGGGTTCCTCGGGTAACCCGACATATGAACCCGAGCCCAACCCAATTTATGATCGGGTTCAAATATTTGAACCCAAATCCGAGTCCAAATCCAAGTATCTTCAACCCTAACCCAACCCATTAACGGATTTATCCAATCGGACTCGGGTTTAGCCCGCCCAAGTTGCACCCCTATCGGGAGTTCGAGCCTCTATATATAGAGAGAGAGAATAAAGGGAGGTGAGGTGGGCTATATGTCACCTTTCTATGTTATTGTCATACACTTGCACAATTTGGTGTATGATGATAGTATGGAAAGAGGTGGCACATATCCACCACCCATAAGATGACACATTACCTCCTTTATTATATATATATATATATATATATATATATATATATATATATATAAAGAAAAAAATATATATATAAATATATATATATATATATATATATATATATATATATATATATATATATATATATATATATAAAGAAGGTCTTTTGCTTTTACGGTGGAAGACCAATTTCTTGATAATAGAATGATGGGTTGTCTACAAATATTATATTATTATTATTATTATTATTATTATTATTATTGTGTGTAACATCATCTTTAGGGAAAGCAACACTATGGTGGCCCATTCGTTTGAGTTTTGATGTCTGTTCCATTTTCTTTTTCGATTGGCATGCATGGTGAGGTCAGGGGTGATGATTTTGAAAGTTGTCAAAACTATGATAATGAGAAAGAGAATATGAAGCCTATTAATTGCTGGACTTGGTGTCTAGCTCAATGAGAGCATGTTTGGAGAGGGGGACAGTACTCCAAATTTCTGCTTTAACTTTGCATTATTTTATAGGGATTAGTCTCCTCCCTGTCCTATTGTGTGTATTTTTTTTTTATTTGTCCCGACTCCATTACCATCCGTTCCTAAGCAAACATGGTTAGAAACGTTGAAAGAGAAGAAAACAATTCCCTAATGTCCAAATGAATACATCTGGGATTCCTAATATATATATATATATATATATATATATATATGTATTTTATATATATATATATATATATATATATATAAAATACATATATATATATATATATATATATATATATATATATATATATATATATGTATTTATATATATATATATATATATATATATATAAAATACATATATATATATATATATATATATATATATATATATATATATATATATATATATATATATATATATATATATAACTTTCTGGTGCCCAATAATTGGAAGTTTGGAACTAGCTACCGCCAGCGCTGATAGGCCTCGTTTGGTCGGTATAAAAGAATGGAATCAATTCTTTGGTATCTTATTTTCTTTAGAAATTTACAATTTTATTGATTTTTATTTATAATATTTGAAAATGTCAAAAAATTTGGAAGGAAAAGTAAATATCTAAAGGTCAAAAAAGTGATTACTTGGTTGCATGAATGCAATCATTTTCTTCCCTAATTTTCTTTTCATTGAAAATTATTTTATTTTTCTTCTCAATTTTTTTGGCATCCAAACATAGAAAAAATAATAACTTTTCTTTTCCTACCTTATGATTCTGCGAACCAAACGAGGCCTTAATATCACTGCAAACATTAGCATTTATCTAAGATCTCGTTTTGTTTGCGATAAGGAAAAGAAATAAGATTAATGTTTTGTATTTTTTTTTGAAAAATTATAATTCCTATCGACTTTTTTCGGTATTCAGAAATACAAAAATTGAAAGAAAAAGTGAATATTTCAAGGTAGAAAAGTGAATTCTTGCTTGGATGGATGAAATTTTTTTTCTAATTTTATTTTCATTAAAGATTATTTTTCTTTCCTCCTCAATTCTTTGAGCACTTAAACATAATAAACTAATGACATTTCTTTTCCAATTCAATGTTTTCGCGAAGCAAACGAGGCCTAAGTCGTTTGGCTTACGTGTGATGGAGTTGTAAATTTCCACATCATCATATCAGTTATGAGCTTTTGATTTGTTTGATTTCAACCGAATCAAAATATTCAAAATTAAATAAATCAAATTTCTATAAATTTAAAATTGAAATCAAATATTGAACTGATAATCTATTCGATTTATTTAATTTATTCGATTTGCTCAAATGGACATTTTTTTATTATTTAACGGCATGGCTCTAAGTTGTAATTATGGTTAAATTGTTAAAATGTAACCTTTATACATTAAATTATTGTATTTCAAAATTGGGCTCAAAGTTAAACTGGTTATTAAATTGTCAAAGTTGGACTTTAAATACATGTAGGGTGCGTTTGATTGCAAGACGGAAAATAAGTGAAAAAGAAATTAATTCTACGGAATTATTTTACTAGGAAAATAATTTCGTAGAATTTTAAATTTTTCATAATGGCGGTATTTGATTGCAATTATTTTCTTGTGGAAAATCAAACAAATTTTCATGAAAAACTTAATTTAGGTGTTTGATTGGCATTATTTTCCATGGAAAATAGTCATTTTTTCGTGGAAAATGATATTTTGCTGTTTGATTGCACTTTTTTTTCCATGGAAATGTTCATTTTCCATTGAAAAACTACATTTTCCACATCTACAAATGCTCAATTCAACATTTTTAAGTTAACTAGCACAATTAAAACGAGATAAAGATATGCACTTGATATAATTCAGACAAAGTTAGAAAATGAGACGTTCAAAATGACAACACAACAATAATTCCAAATCAATCCATCACAAATCTCCACAATCATCTACAAACACATATATCATAAAGGTCCAAGTTCAAAATGACAATACAACAATAACCGCACATTAATCCATCACAAATCTCCACAATCATCAACAAATATCATATAGGTACAAGTTTGTTAACTAGTCATTTCTTAGCCAAATTAAAAAATACCCAACGCATCCATCATCGGGACGGATCTCGTC